>APFE031582470.1:126978-164911 GCA_000404065.3 Pinus taeda
TGCTACCTAGGAAGTGACATTTTATTCTAAAGTGAGTTATGTTCCCCCTTCCTCACTTTTTATTTACAAATAACTATAGAAGGCAAAAATCGAACAAAATCGAATATTCCAATTAGCCATAGCTAATTAGGAATATTACAAAGAAACTGAAGCATGATATATTTATTCAGGGTGTTTAACTCATATAACAACTCAGGAAGAGTTGTTTATTAGAATAAATGATACTTATTTTGACACATATTTGGTGATGATAGTATTTTCAAAATGAAAAATAAAGGTAAAATTGCAACTTTAGAATTGCATGGAAAAAAGAAGATTATTGATGACACATTGCTAACAATAGCATTGAGGAAGAATCTACTTTTCATGGGATGGATGATGGAGCAAAACTATAAGTTAGTATTAAAAAATAAATAATGTTAAATCATGGATAAGTTGAATAAAAATAGATTTTTAGTAAGAGGAGAAATTATTGAATATAGAATTTTCAAGATCTCTTTTAATTCGTGGAAATTACATAGTCTGCATGTTATGGAGGAAGTGAATAACACGCATTGGAATTTATGGTTGGGACAATTGAATTTTCAAAATTTTCTTTTGTTAAGGAAGAATAGTATGGTTAATGGTCTTCCTTATATGAAAATTAATAATGATGTAGGAGAAGGATGCATATTTGGGAAGCAACATAGGCCAAATTTTTTTCAAATAGAACATGGAAAGCTAGAGAAAGCATAACATGGAGGCATTTAGATTTGTGTGGTCCAATGGAGACAATTTCATTTGGAAAGACATTATTTTCTTACCTTCATTAATTAATATCCATGAAGGGGTGAGGCAAGAGTGGGAGGGGTCATTTATTGCCCCAGTGAAGAAATAGAGTCGAAATTTGGTTGGGGGCTAGGCAAAGGAACAAAAAACCAAGCAGAAACATTAGCTCTATGACAAGGATTTGATATTGCAATATCAAGGGGGATTCATCAACTAATAGTCTTTGTTGATTCCACGATAGTTATTTAAAAGGTCGATGAAATCAAAGGTCAACTAGAAAAGGATGTTCCTTTGATGTATCTTCAAATTTGGTTGCAAATTCAGAAGTTTGAAACCATTGTTGTCTATCATATCAAAAGGCATAACAATCAATGTGTTGATGAAAAATCCAACAAGGGAGTAACTCTAGTGCAAGGGATAATAATTCAAGACCAAGGAGACCCATATTCTTTTCATATCCTGTTAGGTCCCTATACTACTAGTGTAACCCCTTATTGTTATTAGGACAACCCCCTTATTATATTGTTATGCCCATGTAGTCCCCATATTGTTATTATTGTGCCCCATAGAAGCCCCATTGTATTGTGCCCTTACATTATTATTGTTATGTCGGCTCTGATTTATTATGACCCCCTTAGAATTTCTATATATAAGAAAAGGAGGTCTTGTCATCTGTATCATCTAATAATTATTCATTTGCATAATGTAAAGGAGGTTGTCCCCTCAAAGAGGCTCATTTCTAAGGCGTTGATCTATCTTTTCTATCTTTTTGTGAGTTGGTTCCATAACATTTGGTATCAGAGCTTTGGATTCTAGGGTTTCACTGTTCCAAACAGGTCATCGTGGATTTTCCGCTATAGCATTTTGTCTGCGATGTTTCCTAAGCTAAAAACAAAGCCCATTTGAGCCGAAATAGTTCTAAACCTCTGATCTGAATTTCAGATCTTGTCTCGCTATATTTTCGGAGATATGATTTGAGGAAGTTAAGGTTTTTGCAAGCTCCATAGTTCCATCTCAAACAGGTCATCGTGAAATTTTCTCTATAATTAAGTTTCTACGAAGTTTCAGACTCTTAAATTAAAACCCATTTGAGCTGCAAACATGGTGAAGCTGGGGCCCAAATTTCAGATCTTGTTTTTCTATATTTTCGAAGATATAGTCCAAGACATTTAGGGTTTCTGTAGGCTCCCGATACATCCCAAACATGTGACCTGGAAAAAGCATCATAACTTTCTCTCTAAGCATCAAACTGAAATATCGTAAGAAGCTACAGAAATATGACGAACTGTATTTTGTTGTGTATTGTTTTTAGGTATAAAGGTTGAAACAGTAATACGTGGAACTCCTTACAAGTTCACTCTACTGAAAACATATATAAGGAGGTCATCTGGGGAGATTGGGCATAACGCTTTCTTCGAGAATCCAATTTCAATTAGACTAGTGGCACTGGAAAGAGGACGTAGAGGGCTACTACAGCTCGCAGTTTCAGACCTTGGAGATCATAAATTCCATAGCTACATTTGTTTCAATATCGAGCTCCTAAAATCAAGAAAAAGGGATATAGGAAGTTTAATGGCAAAGATCCAATAAATTGGATACTATAGATGGATCAATATTTTGATCTACATGAGGTGCAACTGTTACAAAAGGTAGATATGGCATCTTTATATTTAGAATCGAATCAATTTTTATGGTATACAGGACTTTATTCTCGTAAACCACTTGTCACGTGGTCAATTTTCACAAAGGAAATGATAAAACACTATGAGGATACAAATAGAAACACCTTCTTTAGCCAATTGATAAATCTCAAACAAAAGGGTTTAATGGAAGAGAACACTGAGAACTTTCAAAAATTGAATATAAGGGTAAATGATATTTGACAGAAGCAAACGATTGATGTCTTCATAGGGACTTTAAAGGATAACGTTCAACATGAGGTTCGTCTTTGGGAACCTGATTCATTGGAGAAGACATTTAAGTTGGCAAGAAAAATTGAAAGAGAAATTATGGAAACAAGGAATTCCACCACTCATGACTATAATTATGGAAGTGTTTTTTCTCCTAGCCTTCCACAACCTACAAAGTTTACACCACAACAATTGGAAGAAAAAATAGAAAAAGAGCTTTGTTACAATTGTGATAGCAAATACACTAAAGATCATAAATGTGCTAAGAAGAAATTATTTTACATAGATTATGAAGAGGAGGAAGAAAAGGATCAAGAAACATCAGAAGAAGAGGATATCCACCAGAAACCAACCTGAAAGAAAGAAGAAATGAATCCAATTATATATTGTAAAGCTGGAAAGAATTACCACTCCTCAAACTCTCAAGATAGAAGGACATATCAAGAAGAAAAAGGTTCAAGAAGTGAAATATCACATCGAGAAAGAAGAAATGAAGCTGACCATATCTTGTAATGCATTGGCTGGAATTACCACTCCTCAAACTATCAAGATAGAAGGACATATCAAGAAGAAAAATGTTCAAGAAGTGAAAGATCACATCGAGCATCAAGAAATGAATCTGACCATATCTTGTAATGCATGGAAGAAATTACCACTCCTCAAACTCTCGAGATAGAAGGACATATCAAGAAGAAAAATGTTTAAGCAATGAAAGATCACATCAACCATCAACAACAAGTTCTCCAACTTTTAAAGGATAATGCCACTTTGGTGGAGAATCGAATGAAACAACAGGCAGATCAAAATCGCAGTGAAAGAAGTTTTGATGTAGGCGATTGGGTATTTTTACGGCTACAGATCAAGCAAGCTATTTATGAGAAGGAAATGTTGGCAATACTACATGCACTTAATAAATGTCAACCTTATCCAATGGGAAGACACTTCAAGGTAAAAATGGATCATGATAGTCTTAAATACTTTTTAGAACAAAGATTATCTTTAGAAGAATAGAAAAATGGGTCATAAATATGTTGGGTTATGACTTTGAAATCATCTACAAGAAACAGAAGCAAAATGTTGTTGCAGATGCACTCTCAAGAAAGGATGAGGATGTAGAAGCATTGTTTTGTGCTACTTCTATTATCCAACCATATTGGATAAATGAAACAAGGGATGGATGGAAGAAGGATGAAGAAGTGTGGCCACTCATTCAAAAGTTGCAAAAGCTTCCAGTTCAAACAATATTGTTAGAACTTGACGAGGAAGGAAAATTCATATCGGAACTTGGAGCAGTCATAGAAACAAGAACCTGACAGCTACGAAATTGATCAATTTTAGAGTATCTCATCAAGTGGAAGAACTTACCAGCTGAAAATTCCACATGGGAGGACAAGAATTTTATACCAAAGCATCAAGAACTACTCAAGCATTGAGGACAACACTTTTTGAAGGAGAGGGGCATGTTGTTAAGGTCCCTTATAACTTATTAGTGTAACCCCTTATTGTTATTAGTACAACCATCTATTTATATTGTTGTCCCATGTAGTCCCCATATTGTTATATTTGTGCCTATCATTATTATTGTTATGTCGGCTTTGATTATATTATGACCCCTTAGAATCCTATATATAGAAAGGAGGTTTTGTCATTTGTATCATCCAAGAATTTTTCATTTGTGTAATGTAAAGGAGGTTGCCCCCTCAAAGAGTCTCATTTCTAAGGCGTTGATCTATCTTTTCTATCTTTTTGTGAGTTGGTTTAATAACATATCCCATGATAAATTAATTAAATATGAAAAGGATCAACATGCACCAAATAAACTCCTTTGAGGGTTCGATTAGATCATAATCAAGGCTTGTTCAACCACTTAATGACAACAATAATCCCATTATTTTTAAGGGATTTAATGGACGACCATATTACAATTTAGATTGCGGCACGTTAGATCAACCAACTGAAAGAATGAGGAAAATCATGCCATGCTTGTGGACAAGTGGAGTATTATCTCATGCACATTTATATTCCGCATAAAGGAAGAGTAGGATGGTGCATCACAAGCTTTGGAGCAGTTAATCTCGCATGAGTTTGGTAGTAGGGATAAGAATTTAATGATGGAAATTCATGTCAAGAGTGTTCATGGATGGGACAATGACATTGAAAGTGAGAAGGATGATGCTAGAGGAGGAAGAGCCCGTGTAAAGGTTTATAAGTGGTTTCTGTTGGTAATGGAATTACCATTAGTAAGTATTATAGTTTGAGTGCCTTGCAACATGGAAAACTCAAGTAGGGAGGGTTGTGGAGAGGACTAAGGAATACTTGGTTTCAAATATGTCAGATTTGTTGGCTCTCATCGTCAATATAGGAGAAAAAGTGGCCTCAAAAGCCAGATATCATTTCACTTTGGTAACAAGGAAATTGGAGGACGTGGAAGCAAATGTGGACCATGTCCCACCGATAGTGAATAATATGGCTACATAGGTGGACAACTTGATACTAAAGGTGGATGGTATTAAGCTAATCAATGAATCAATGACTTTGGGTATTCTCCAAGAAGTGCATGGGATTACCAAGAATTCTCCTCCTAGAGTGTAGGTAGCATCACAACTTGATGATCCCTTGAAACAAGCCATGGCTATGACTCTCCCTCAATAGATGGAATAAGTATAGGTTAGACAAAAGAAAGCCCTTAAGTTAATAAGGAAGGAAGCGGTTAGCTAAAAATATTTTTGTTTAAAATGTTTTGTAAGTTTTCTGAATATCATGGAGTCTTTTGGAGGCTCTACAAAATAAATGTGGTCATAACTATAGCTAGAAAAAGATAGGGTAGAAATAGCTTGTTTTTTGAACAATTTTGGAATGCTGAAGAAGAAGATCAATCTCTGAATGTAAGGGCACTGGCCTGTTTTTTCTTAGTTATTAATATAAAATACTCATTTCTCTCTCTCTCTCTCTCTCTCCTCTCCTCTCTCTCCTCACTCTCTCTTCTTTTCTCTCTCTCTCTACTATATATAATATAATATATATATATTATATAATATATATATCATTAGAATACCTTGGGTGTATTTTCTGCAAGAAAACAGTAAGTGTTTCTGTATTTCTTTGAGTTCAAGGAAATGGTAGAAAATTAGAGTGGTTAGAAAATTATTACCCTAAGAACATGTAATGTGGGAGAATACAAATCAATTGAATTTTTGAATTATTGCAGAAGAAATGGATTAAAGAAAGAATTTACTAGTTCATATTCTCCTTAATAAAATGGAGCTGCTAAAAGAAAAAATAGGACCATAGTTGAAATGGATCGAAGGACGTTAAAAAACAATTCTCTTGGAAATGAATTTTGGACTAAAGCAATGCACAAAATAATTTATACTCTAAAAATATATTCTACAAGAGGAATTTTGAATTTAACTCTAGAAGAAGTTTTTTTAGGATAAAAACCAAGTGTTGCACCTATGAAAGTATTTGGTTGCACAACATATGTACATGTGCCTAAAGAAAAAAGAAGAAAATTGGATGATAAAAGTGTGAAGTATATCTTTATTTGGTAATGTTTTGAAATAAAAAAACTACAAGATATTTGATCCTCAAGCAAAATAAATCATAATAAGCAGAGATGTTGTTTTTCATGAGCAAGGACTTTATAAGCCAAAACATGTACAAATAGAATCAAGTAAGGAGTGAAGTAGAGATAAATAATGGATCTAATGTTAAGATAGATGATGACAAGAAAAATCATAGATGGCTAGTAAGAGGTCACTCTGAAAGTGATATATTGGTTAGAAACTATTTTTACCAAATCTAGATCACAAAATTCAGTTATAAATTTTTCATTTTGTGGCTTAAAGTAATGAAGATGGATGATCCAGATACTTATGTTGAAGCATCAAAGAAGAAAGAATGCAATGAAGCCATGGAATACGAGTTTAATTCTTTGGTGAATGATACTTGGGACTTGGTTAATTTACCTAAAGGAAATGATATGTTTTCAGTAAGATTTATGGGATTCTTAGATTGTTGTAATAAATTTTCTAGATTAATCCCATTCATATTGATTCTTTTAGATCGACGCTTTCATTTCCAAAAATGATATAATTGGTACTAAATGGTTATATAAGACTAAGTATAAATCAAATGGTTCAATTTATAAGCATAAAGCCCATTTAGTTTCCAAAGGTTATTCTCAAAAGGAATGGATTGGTTATACAAAAAATTTGCTCCAGTAGATAAGATGGACATAATTAGGATGGTTCTTGCATTGGCTGCACAATATATGTGGATAATTTGTCAAATGAATGTTAAATAAACATTCTTGAATGGTGATAAAGATAAATAAATCTATGTTGAATGACTTGAAGGTTTTGAGATTCCGAGAAGAGAAGATTGTGTTTACAGGTTAGTAAGGGCTTTGTATGGTTGTAGGAAAGTACTGTGGGCTTAGTGTTCAAGGATTGATATGTATTTCTTAGATCATTTTCTATTCAAGAGTTCATCTAAACCTAATATTTATATACCTTAGATAGACCATGACATATTCATTGTTACACTTTATGTTGATAATATGATCTACATAGGAAACATTTTAGAATTATTTAAAAGATTTAAGTCACATAGTATTGCAAAATTTAAAATGAAATTTCTTGGTGAATTGAAATATTTCGTGGGCATTGAATTATGGTAGAAATAAGAAGGTATTTTTATGTCACAAGTTAAGTATACTTGGGATATTGTAAATGAGTCTAACATGTTAAGTTGCAATCCAACAACAACCCCTTTGGAGGTTGGGTTGAAGTTATATAGAAAGGATGACTCCAATTCAATTAATGTTTCTCTACATCATCAATTGGTTGGAATTTTGATTTATCTAAATACAACTCAACTAGATATATCTTTTGCAGTCACTATGGATCTAGGTTTATGTCAAAACCCAAGGAATTATATTGGAATGTAGCTAATACGATTTTTAGATATCTATATGGTATAGTCGACTATGGATTGATATACAAATATATAAAGGATTTCAAGTTGATTGGTTATACAAATTCAAATTGGCTAGGTTGCATTGATGATAAGAAATCAACTTCAAGGTATTCATTTAGCATGGGGTCAAAAGTAATTGGTTGGAGTATTAATAACAAACCTACATAACCGAAGCAAAGTATAAAGCTACAACACCAACAAATTTTGAAGCAATATGGTAAATTTTGGAAGATCTACATGAGAAATAGGAGCAACCTACTCAATTAATTTTGGACAATCAAAGTGCTATTAAAATGAACAAGAATCCAAATTTTCACAAGAAGACCAAACAAATTGATATTCAGTATCATTTTGTTCAAGACTTGGTTCAACAAGGTTTGATTGAGATTATGTATTGCACAATAGAAGTTTAGGTTGCAAATATCTTCACCAAAGCATTACCAAAGGAAAAGTCCTACAAATTTAGAGATGGTATTGGAATTTATTCAAATGATCATTATGGGGGAGAAATTTTAGAATAATGATCATTTTCATATTCTGGAATTATTATTGTTATGCATTTGTCCTATCTCGAAGATTTAATTTGAGATAGAAAATT
This sequence comes from Pinus taeda, assembly GCA_000404065.3. Lineage (NCBI taxonomy): Eukaryota > Viridiplantae > Streptophyta > Pinopsida > Pinales > Pinaceae > Pinus > Pinus taeda. Next base: position 135,235 of record APFE031582470.1, read on the forward strand.
ATTAGTTGAGATATTTGGCGAGAGATTGTAGTAATTTGTTGAGAGATTGTGCGAAATGATTGAATCCAGAATTTTCTCATGGGCGTGTATAAATATTGGTTTTATTAACATAAAAGTTTGAGATTTTCTTATTATAGCTAAACCAATGTATTTCTCCATATTTTGTCGGCTTAATAACCTTCACTTGCTAGCATGGAACTAGCCAATTGCACTGTTGGTGACAACAAATTAAACTAAGCCTTAGGTTCCCTTTAATCTACATATATTCTTTACTATGAACAATAAATCAATGCTACAGGTTTAATGTGCATATATTTTCCTTATCTCTATTTCTCTTGGTATATTTTAATTGGAAATTGACTAATCTTTAACAACAAGGTGTCTACTAGTGACAATCATGCCTTTAAAAGTGTTGAAGCTAGGTAAAATATATGAATACCTAAAAATGTGATCAACCTAAAATATCATTTTAATATATGCTTTGATGTCTTTGGGTTTTCTTTAAAATGGATCAGTGGATGTGATCCATAGGGATCAATAACTAGGAGGAGGGGGGAATTCAAGTAAATAGATAACTAGGAAATGATACCATCCATTGTGTTTAGAGAGGGTTTAGATTTTATGATTTTTCTTTGAGGTTGTATAGTGTATTGCAAAGGAGTAGGTGCCTTCTATAATCTTCTTGCAACATCTGAACCCCTTTCCCATATCATTAAGCTTGTTTCTAAGAAACATTGACAATAGGGATGCAATACATAAGCTACTTTTTCCCAAATAATAAACTCAAATTGAAGAGTCAATGAGGTCACCAAATGATAGAAATAACAATTATGTGATACATTTCCATGAGCTTGCAAAGGAGATGGTGGCACCTATCACATCAATTCCACCTAATACATGAGTGAAAGGAAGTTAAGCTAGTCATGTGAGCTAGAGTTGATTGTGTTAAGGGGAAGTATGAATGAAATGTAGAAGTTGACTAATAAAGGAAGAAAATACCTTAGGCCTCTCTCCCCATATAATGAGTGTGAAAGTGGTAACATATCTAGGCTAGATAAGTGAGGCGAGTTAATACTCCCACTAACTAATACCCTAGTGATGTGAGAAGGGGAGGAGGGGGACACCATCTTCCAAAATGCTTTATAGCGTAACTGGGTCTAACCATTTGATTATCAACTTGATAGACGCTAATCATGGATGGAATTGGATCATAACTTCTTTTCATCTGTTATAGCACCATTTCCCCCATTTTGTTAACCTTTAGATTGTTGAGCACAAGGACATCGAAACAATAAGTTCGCATAAAAGTTTAGAATATTTTTATGTACTTTGGATGATTCTAGTGATAACAAGGGAGGATATGCATGCGGTGCTTCTAGACACATTAATGATTATAGAGGAGTTCCCTACCATTGTGATCTCTCTATATATTCTTGAATATATGATACAAAGGCCTTGAACAATTACCAAAACTTATACCCCATTGTTTTTTCTCGTGGCTATTCCCCACACATATGATACTTCTTTTATTTCCCATTGCCCAAAAGTTAATCGTTATCTAGGACAAACCTTTTATAGAGCCTGACATGAATCTAGTTTTGCCAGGTTAAATACTTATAAGGTGGGTTGGGTTTCTAGGGATTCATTAACTACATTTTGAAATCATGAGTTTTAAGTGCAAAGTTTTTCTAGATATATATTTTCCAACTTGATGGGAATAATGACCTCAAAAACTAGACTCTAACTTTTAAAAATCATATTTTTTGGTAAAACACATTAAAATAAGCTCTCAAGTTAAAAAGTGGTCCTTGTAGTAGCATATTTTTAGTAGGATTAAATTTACAATATTTTTCATGGTCTTAAAATTAACCTCATAATGTTGTAAACAAAAAACTTAAAATCAACCCTCAATTCAAAACATGGTATTATTGGTAGCACCCTTTATTAGGACTTACCTTTTGTAACCATGAGACAAATACAAATAGACACTTATAATAATAATAATAAAACAAAAACACACCCACATTGTCTTTTTATTTAAAAAAAAAAGAACATAGTGAAATAAAACTTAAAAAAAAATAAAGATTTAAAACACATCCAAAAAAATAGTAGTTGGGTGAGTGGTGATTTCTGAAATTGTCCCTCCACTCACTTTCCCCACTTACCCTACATGTTTCCTGTCTCCTCCCTCCTCCTTCCCCACTCCCCACATACCACCTAAAGTTATAAGGGAGCGTCATTCACAAATTCACCTCTTCTCCCCGATTCCCTTGCCTATTCCCTCCCTCCTTCCCCACCCCTCACTTATCACTTAAAGGAGTGACAAATATAGGAGAGGTAGCAGCAAGCTTAAAGAAGTGGCATACCACTCTAAACAACAATTAGAGAGAAGCAAGGGAATGGATGGAAAGGGAGTGAGTGGGAAATTCAAGGAATCTCCTACCCATCTCTCCCCAACCCTAGAATTTCTCCTCTCCAATACCACTATCCAATTATATTTTAACTCTTATAGATATAAATTAATTTTTAAATATCTAATTTTTATTATTTTTATTATATTTTTTATATTTGTTTCTTTTCTCTATTATTATAATTTAAATTAGTTTTTGTTCTGTTATAATTCTTTAACAAATTTGTTTTAAAGGTTTTTATGTGGGAATTGATTTTAAATTTTGAATTGCAATAGTTTTGGTTATTAAAAACCATAATTTTTTAAAAATTCTACATTTAATTTAATGTAACTAATAACACCACATTTTGATTCATAAATTTATTTATAATTTTTTTATTAGCATTATTATGCAATTATAAATAAATAATGGTAAAAAATGGAAATTTTAACTTCCGAAAAAAATACTATTTAATAATCTCATTTTTTTAAATAAAAATTAAAAAAAAACAAAATTTGAAAAAAAAAAGTATTCTTACAAAATAATAATTACATTTAAAATTAAACTAAAAACACAACATTTAAATACAACATTTATATATATAAACAAATAAATAATTATAAATATTAAAAATAATATTGCACTTAAAGCAAACGACCAAAAAGATCTATATCTAAAAACTATAATTTCTTTTAATTAAAATAACAAAAGACAGTAACCAAATACTACACTCTATAATATAGAAAAAGGTCCCAACCTCTTATCAAAAAATAAAGGCTGTAGGGCTTATAATTCCATAATCATATAAAAATAAACAATTCTTCATAATTGGTGTAGGGCTCATAATTCCATAATCATATAAAGAAAACGATTCTTCATAACTAATGTCAGGCTCATAATTATATAAAATAAGACCATTCTTCATTTATAAATTATTTCAACAAAATATTTTAAGTTAACATAATTTGAACTATCACTTTGTTCACAATTTTAAGGGTAGTTTTTTTTAATAGAGCGGATAAGGATTAACATTAAAATATAGTCTAGTTACAAGATCAAAATCTTTATATTTGTAGCAGTTTCATCAATTTCATAGTTTTTATATATTTAACAATTATCTTTCTTCCATATATGGATTTTATTAATTAACAATATGGGTTTTATTAATTAAGAAACTGTATCGGTATTTTTAAAATGTTTTCTTAAAAATAGTTAATATATCAAAATGTATTTATTCAACATGAGTTTAGAAAAAAATATGACATTTAATTTGAATTGAACAAATTATCGTTGGAAGGATCCTTTGTTGGTGTTTCTGTTTCATTTTGCTTCAAATGTGCATGGTTGAATGTACCTCATCGAGTCTCCTCAACCATGTTTTCCTTAAATGTCATGCATGCAAGGGACCTTGCTTCTCCTCACTTGATATAAGGCTCCAACTACTTCAGTTTTATGTCTAAGACAACCACTTCCACTTCCATTATTTCCTGGATCGGCTCATACTTCTTTTACAACAAGTCACATTTTTGTTCTAGAAGTGCGATTTGCGCCTACTTGACTTTTTCTTCCATTTTGCTTCGACAATTGAGGAGAGATTCATGTATTTTATTTTCTCTGTTAGTTGATCCAGTGGATGGTTCATTTTCTCTTGTTTCTTGAGAAGGGAAAACTAGATATCACTCTCCATTTTCGTGTTTGGACCAAGAATTGTTATTAAACCAAATTCTCTCATTCTGTCAAACCCACCTGAATTGCACCGATGTATATTAGCTATGAACGATATATAGAGTGACCTGCTTTGAAATCCTAGTCTCGTCAATCACAATGACCTATCAATGAAAAAAGGAAGATGTCCTGACGTATTCATAAAGATGTTCGAACAATCTATCTCCATCACTTCTCTGTGATCACACAAAATTTCGTGCATTAACTCACATTATGTGTTGTGTGCTACTCCAGATGAGGCATTTAACGTTGAAGGTTGTGTTCTCCACTAGGAGTTGGGTTTGATGTTGTCATGTAATTGACAGATCCAGGAGAGAGTGCAACGTGGACTTTCCGATCCTCTATCCATATTAATGGAGTGTCGCCTTTCTACGAGCTTGATCTTAGATATGCTCACCATCATCAAGAGACGATAACATAATTTTCCATTACGACAGCCAAATTTCTGGTGAAGTCTCCCATCGTCCTTTATTCTTTTGTGCAATTACTAGTTTGCTTGAGAATAACAATCCTTAGTCATAGAAAGAGCTTGAAAATTACTGAATCTTGTTGGTCCAACTTACCTTGCTCCATGTTTGCTCCTTTGTTAGCCAACTCATCTATAATCGAATTCAAATGTCATTTGACATAATAGAACTCTATTATCTCAAAATTGTGTGTTGCAATGAAAATTTTCGAACTATTAAAAAATTGTAAAGACCATTTTTTTGAGTTTAATCATTTATTGAATCACTATCATAAAGTCCCTATATAATTATCTAATTTTATAATAATTAAAAAATTATAAAAATAAATGTTATAAAATTTTAAATAGTTTAAACTAAATCCTAATTAAACTAAATTGTATATTTTATGAATCATAATAAAACTCTATTTATATAGGAAAAAAATATCTCACAATCTTATGCATTTTAAAGAGGTGACAATCTATTTATTATAAAATATATTTATTATAAAATAAATTAAATTAACTCCAATCCATTAAATAAATAAATCTTCGTTGTATAACTTTAAACAAACCCACAATTATTCAATATTTAGATACCTTATCCAACTTTGATATGACCCCAAAAGTATTATATATTTTGGTACTTATCTCCATCTTATCCTTGGCATTGAATAATATCTGAACCCATGACGTGGCATTACAAGAAACACGAATAGTAAGTTGGTGCAAATGCTCAATGCTTTTTTGAGATGGACCAAGATTGGACTGCACTTAAAAGATCTATGCAATGACGTAATGATTGCTCTACATTTTATATTCGATGGAATGCCATGTTGACTCGAACTTAGGTTGATTGTAAATTTCAAAAATATGATGGTTAAGAGAAAGTTAAACGGTTCACTTCTTTTTAGGCAAATTTTAAGATATTTCAATGCTATAACAATTTTTAACGTTTTCTTGCTCCTAGGGGAACGAAGCTTATGTTATGGATAATCTGGTGAAGATCAAGGCTTTACTGAATTAGGCGGACCGATGATCTGAAGCATTCCTAAACCCTGAGAAAAAACCTTATTCGTATCACTTTATGACCACCTCAGGGGGGGTTCGGCCCCCCCAGCCTTCGGCGCCTTTGTCTTTGGCAGTTTTCCCTCTACCCATCCAACACCCCATCCAACTCTCGATCCAGGGTCAATAGCAAAGCCTCGACTGCAAACCATAACCCTAGCGCCAATTGATCTACGTCCGCAGGGAGCATTCCCAATCAGAACAGGGTGATAGGTCCATCCCCTTGCAAACTGCTATCAGAGGAAACACCCTCATTGATCATCGAAGATCCTTGGATCGACAAATACAGAGATCACATGAGTAAACATGCCCTAATATGCCGATTCATGGGAGTTTGACTCAATGAAAAGGCTCTCTGCTGGTGGATAAACCAGAAATGGAAGCCCAAAGGGAACTATGAACTTTAGCTGGGGTCAATAAGTTTTTTCACTGTCATCTTCGCTCACAGAGATGATAGAGACCACATTTTCGAAGGAGGCCCATAATTTTACAACTCGGTAGGACTCTACATGACGTACTGGAGACCCAACTTTGCTCCAAAATAGGAAGATTTCAAAAAAGCTCCAGTATGGCTCAAACTCTACTCCTTGTCTGTTGACTACTGGAATAAGTGCATCTTGGAAGCCATAGGGAATCAGTTGGGCGTCTTCGTCAAAACCTCAGATCTCACAACTCAAGGTAAATACACTGCCTACGCTAGAATATGCGTTTACACGGATGTTTCAAGACCCCTCCCAGGTCATATTGATCTGATCCAAAAGGGAATTCATTGGAAGCAATCCATCGACTATGAAAACATCCCATTCAAATGCCGGAAATGCCGATAGCATGGACATCTTAGTCATGGATGCCCCCTTAATCAATCCCCACCACAAACCCAAGTGGACAAGGTGGATAACCCACTCCCAAGTTTCATCCATGTATCAAGGAAGAACAAAGGGCAGAAGGGCAAAAATCCTCTGAAACCCTCCACTAACCCGACCCCCACTCAGCAGAATAGCTTTGAAGCACTTGGCAAGCTTGATCCAAACGAGAACCCTCTGGAATCCCCCGCCCCCATTACTCAAGATCTCCCCATGAATCTTTAGTTATACATCAACACAGAGGAACCACCAGAAACAAGGTCTGTCTCAAGCGAGCGAGGCATCAACTAGATCGAGTAATCACCTTTCTCTTGGTTAGCTAGATGCACGCGCATGGTACCAATAGACTACACTTTTGAATAGATCTTATTATTTGTGTTCTTCTCATGTTTCGGGGATGAAACATGTTTAAGGGGGATGGAATGTACTATACCTGGGGGGATAATATGTGGTATAGAAGGAGGTACCCAAGGGAATAATGTGATGTAATAATATAATGGGCCATAGTTAATAAATAAAGTGGTTAACCCACATTATGCAAGGGACCACAATTAGTTAGGAAATAATGAGATAAGCCTATTGTAACGGATGTATAGTATTGAGAGACCCATGGTAATTACCCATGTTATTGTATGTATGAAGCCTATATAGAGGCTAGAGTCTCTTCATTGAGATGTCAAGTATTCGTATTGTATTGACAAGCATATGACTTGTGGAGTGTTCTCCTTCCTTAAGGAGTAGTTGTATGGTGTTTCCTTACCTCAAGGGCTTGATTAATAAAGAGAAGCATTTCAATTTTATATTCTTGGATCAATATTGATATTTCTTGGGCAAATTTGTATTTTTAATATACTTGCAGACCAAATCTATTACAAGGAGGACTTGAAGGACCCTAGCCGTAGCAGAAGAGAGGACTATGGGGGTGTTTTGTAGTGCTGACATGGACTTGTGTCTTTCCCTAACCAAACCACAAAAATTGCAACAGAGAAAAACCTCATTCCAAGATGAATGCAGAGGTATGTATGACGAGTTTGTGTTGAATTTGATGCTAGTTGGATCAGATTTCATGAGCATCCTTTGGGAGCCAATTGGAAGTCTTGTCTTGGTGGATGTAAGCTTATTCTAAGAGCAGATCTTGAAGTGGAATATTGGGCATCATTGGACTGGTCGAGGGAAGTGTGTTGATGGACCAAAGTAGCCCTTGACAAGCAGTGATAACAAGAGCTTGACAACTAAAAGTTGGGTAAAGGACCAGCCTAATGTGTAGCTCTTTGATGAATGAAAGAAGCTACTAAAACGTATATTAGAGCTCAAGTGTTGGCCAAACTAGAAGAAAATATTGGATCATCATGTGTTCATTGTAACAAAAGTGACTTGCAGCAGTGATAGGTGGCATCCCTCTGTTACACATTATTTTTTCATGCCTACTGCAATTCCCTGTGACATACCCTGAAGTGCCAGAAACATGATCATTATATAGTATACTCATCCATGTATATAGCCTAGATCCTGTTAGAAAATTATATATTACGGAGCAATGGAACACATAAAATATTGCAGAAATATAAACACAAAAAACGCATAAAACAAGAGAGACACAAATATATGTGGTTCACCCAGTTTAGCCTGCGTCCACCCTCAACAGCCAATCCTTCCTTTTTATTATTCAGCAAAATGAAGAGACACAACCTACAACATATCCAATATAATATCCTCTGTTTTCTCTCACAGTCTCACCTCTCTGTTTCTCGCTCAGAGAATACACATCTATTACACAACCTCAAATACAATGCCCTCATAGAAAGAGAGGGGTTGCCTTCTAGGGCAAAAAAACCTAAACTAAACATAAGTTCTACTGTCATATCATTCACCTAATGAATGGCCCAGATTGACTAGAAATTACTATACTTTTACAAGGCAATTTTACATCTATTTTTAGCTTCGAGGCGCTACCCCCGAAACCCCCATCTTGGGGGGATCGGCCCCCCCGAACCCCCACGGGGGGGACATGTACCCCCCGCACCCCCCCACGTGGAGGGGTGTACAAACTTCCTGGGGTATACATCCGCCTGAAACAAAGACCTCTAAACTATCATGCTCCACACTCAACAATCTCTCGCTTTGAGAATGATTGTAGCAACTCCATCACTGCTTCATTTGCTGGACAATGACTCCTTTTTGGACGTAACTATTTCTCATCTTCATCGTCATCCTTGAAGACCAATTGAAACTGAGCATATTCTTAGTCTCTCCCTCGTTACAACTTTTGTTAGCATATCTATAGGATTCTGGCTAGTGTGTATCTTTTCTAGCTTCAACTCTCCATCTTCCAACATTGATCGTATGAAATGGTACTTGAGCTATATGTGTTTAGTCCTAGAATGAAATGTTGAGTTCTTTGCAAGATGAATGGCACTTTAGCTATCACTATATAGCGTGCCCATATCATGCTCCTTACCCAATTCACCCATAAACCTTTGTAACCAAATCATTTCTTTACTAGCCTCTATAGCAGCAACATACACTGCTTCTGTTGTTGAAAGTGCAACAACACTTTGGATTTTTGAAACCCAACTAATAGTTGTTCCACCTATAGTAAATACATATCCTGTAGTACTCCCTCTGTTATCTCTGTCACCTGCCATATCTGCATCAACATATCCCTGTAGAGAAATGTTTGAACCACCAAAGCATAATGCTTGATTTGTGGTACCTTTCAAATATCTGAGAATCCATTTCACTGCCATCCAATGTTCCTTTCCTGGATTGTTCATGTACCTGCTTACAACTCCCACTGCATGTGCAATATCAGGCCTTGTGCAGACCATTGCATACATTAAGCTTCCAACTGCTGATGCATATGGAACTTTAGACATATAATCCATGTCTTCTTGGGTCTTTGAGCACATTTACTTACTAAGTTTGAAATGGCTAGCAAAAGGTGTACCAAGTGGTTTTGCATTTTGCATATTAAATATTTTCAACATATTTTGTATGCTAATTCTGAGACAATGTTAATTTGCGATTTTTCCTGTCTCTAGTGATTCTCATACCAAGGATTTGTTTTGCAGCTCCCAAATCCTTCATTGCAAATGAATTTGCCAATTTTCTTTTGAGCACATTTATTTCCTTCATGTTAGACACTACAACAAGCATGTCATTTACATAAAATAACAATATAATATAGCTGCCATCATTTTGCTTTTTCAGATAAACACAATGATCAGAGTGACATCTAGTATAATCTTGTTTAGACATAAACTTGTCAAATTTTAGATACCACTACCTTGGAGGTTGTTTTAAGCCATACAAGCTCTTCTTCCACCTGCACACTAGTTTCTCCTTCCCTTTCACCTCATATCCTTGTGGCTTCTGCATATATATCTCTTCCTCCAAATCCCCATGGAGAAAGGTTGTCTTTACATCTAACTGCTCAAGATTGAAATCTTTAACTGCTACTAGACTTAAAATAGTTTTGATTGAAGTCATTTTAACAACAGGAGAAAATATTTCATCAAAATCAATACCTTTCTTCTGTGCAAACCCCTTCACCCACAAGTCTAGCTTTGTACCTCTGTTTTCCTCCATCTTCTTCCTTCAACCTGTAAACCCATTTATTATTCAATGTAGTTTTTCCTGTAGGAAACCTGACTAAGTCCTGAGTCTGGTTATGCATTAAGGAGTCCATCTCTTCTTCCATGGCTACCTCCCACTTCTTCCTTCTTTCAACCTGCATTGCTTCTTCATAACATTCGGGTTCACCAGAATCTGTCAACAATAAATAATATAATGAAGGAGAATATCGTTCAGGGGGTCTACTTATCCTAGTAGATATTCTAACACCACTTTCAGGTGTTTGGGATGCCTATTGTTGTTGTTGTGGTTGTTGATTATTATTATTTTTAGGCACCTTTACTTTTTCAATGATTTCATCAAGAACTGTGCATTCCTTATTTTCTTTTTCCTGTTTCTTTTCCTGCAACTGATTCTTATACAATACCGTTTCATTGAATATTACATCTCTGCTCCTAATGATTTTGTGATTTTCATAATCATATAAGCGATAACCAAAATAATTAACACAATATCCAATAAAGGTACATTTCTTTGACTTTGCCTCAAGCTTTGTTCTATTTTCTTTATCAATATGGACAAAGGCCTCACAACCAAAAGGCTTTAAAAAAGAGTAGTTTACCTTTTTACCTATCCATGCTTCCTCCGGAACACCACCATCCAAGGAACTTGAAGGCCCTCTGTTTATTAGATAAATAGCAGTATCTACAACATCTGCCCAAAACTGTAAAGGCAATCCTGCATGCAATCTCATGCACTTTGCATGCTCCATGATTGTTCTATTCATCCTTTATGACACACCATTTTTTTGTGGTGTTCTTGGAACTGTCTTCTCTTTGCAAATTCCATGCTCTGAACAGTAACTATCAAACTCTTTGCTGCAATATTCACCTCCATTGTATGATCTAAGACATTTCAATTTCTTTCCTGTCTCAATCTCAACCAAAGCTTTGCATTTCTTGAAAGTATCAAATACATCAGATTTATTCTTAATACAATAAATCCAAGTTTTTCTAGTTGCATTATCAAAAAAAGTAACATAATAATGAGAGCCACCGAGAGATGATACCTAAGCAGGTCCCCATACATCTATATGTACAAGCTCTAATTTTTCGCTCTTCTTTTGTTTCCCAACTCTAAGAAATCTGACTCTCTTTTGTTTTCCATAAATGCAATTCTCACAAAAGTCCAAATCAACATTCTTCAAACCCGGCAAAAAATTCCTTGAGTGAAGAATCTTCATCCCCTTTTCACTCATGTGTCTGAGCCTATGATGCCATAATGTTGCATCTACTCCTTTTGAAGTTAAAGCATTAACAGATTTAGAAATACCATTGCATAAATACAATGTACCAACCTTTTCACCTTTTCCTATTACCAGGGCTCCTTTGGTGACATTCCAAGCTTTATCTGTGAAAGTTGTCACACAACCTTCACCACCTAACTGCCTTGTTGAAATCAGACTTTTCTTTAGATCTGAAACATGCCTTACCTCCTTTAGTAGCCATTAGTTTCCATTCTGTTGTTTTACAAGAACCTTACCCATTCCAACAAGTTTACAAGGTTTATCATCACCCAAACGAACTTGTCCAAAATCTCCTTGAACATAGTCATGAAAGTATTTCTTATCAGGTGTGGCATGGAATGAGGCCCCTGAATCTACCACCCAGGAATTAATAATATTTCAAAAGAAAGAATCAAAGCATCTTGTAACACCTCACCTGTCACATTTTCTTCATAATTGTTTTCTTGTTGTGCATCTCCTTCTTTTCCCTTCCGAGATCTACAATCTTTCTTTAGGTGTCCTTTCTTTCCGCATTTCCAGCACACTATCTCCGATCTGGACTTGGATCTGCCTTTCCTTGATTTACTGCGATATCCTGAGCTCTTTCCTCTTTCCATTTTTCTTCCTCTAGACTCTGCACTCAAAGCATTTCCCGATGTCTCACAGGAGCTTTTCCGTCGCATTTCCTCACTAAGGATAGCACCGACAACATCATCAAACTTTAAAGTACTAGATCCAGAAACGGAGTTACTAATGGCCATTACCAAACCATTCCAACTTTCTGGTAATGAGCACAAGAATAACAGAGCTCTAACTTCATCATCAAAGTTTACCCCTACAGAATATAACTGACTTGTAACAGTATTAAAATCATTTAAATGGTCTGCAACAGATCCAACTTCCGACATCTTCAATATTAAATAACTGTTTCATAAGAAATACCTTGTTTGAGGCCGAGGGTTTTTCATATAGTTTCTCCAATGCCTTAATCCAACCCTCTGTCGTTGTTTCCTTCAAAATGTTGAAGGCGATCGATGATGCGAGGCACAACCGTATTGTTCCAAGTGCCTTTCTATCGAGAAGGTTCCATTCTTCATCTGTCATACCCGTCGGCATCTTTGTTTTTCTGCCCAATGGTAGGTACATATCTTTTTGATACAGATAATCTTCCATCTGCATCTTCCATAGCAAGAAGTTTTGGCTGTTAAATTTCTCGACCCTAAACTTACCATCTTCTACCATTGCTCCCACTCGAACAAGGAACCCTTCTTTCCTGTGAGTTTATTAGCCAAATAGACCCTCGGCTCTAATACTAGTTGTTAGAAAATTATATATTACGGAGCAATGGAACACATAAAATATTGCAAAAATATAAACACAGAAAACGCTAAACAAAAGAGACACAGATATACATGGTTTACCCAGTTTGGGCTACGTCCACCCCGAACAACCAGTCCTTCCTTTCTAGTATCAAGCAAAATGAAGAGACACAGCCTACAGCAGATCCATTGTAATATCCTATGTTTTCTCTCACAGTCTCACCTCTCTGCTTCTTGCTTAGAGAATACACATCTATTACACAACCTCATATAAAGAGAGGGGTTGCCTTCTAAGGCAAAAAACCCTAAACTAAACATAAGTTCTACCATCAGATCATCCACCTAATGAATGCCCCAAATTAACTAGAAATTACTATACTTTTACAAGGCAATTTTACATCTGTTTTTAGCTTCGGGGGCGCTACCCTCGAAACCCCCGCCGAGGGACCGCTAGCCCTCGGACTCCCCAGCCAGGGGGGATCAGCCCCCCCAAACCCCCGTGGGGGGGACAAGTCCCCCTCACATCCCCCACGTGGAGGGGTGTGCAAACTTCCTGGGGTATACATCCAGTTGAAACAAAGACCTCTAAATAATCATGCTCCACACTCAACAGATCCCTCCTTTAACTTTTCATGGAAAATGTCTTGAGCTTTCCCAGAAGAAATAGCTCTTAAAACCCTAAAATGAGGGTCATCACTCTTATGAATCTCAAAACTATGATGGTTGGATGTTGCACCGTGTTTGACCCGCGATGGCATCACTTTGTTCCCTGTCATACTCGCGATGATCCTAAAAGGAATTTTTCCCAAAGAAGATGAGAAGCTTCGTGATTTAGAAGCTTCAAAAGTGGCGAGCTGGAGGTGGTTTTTAATAGATGAGGTTGAATCCCCCTAATTTGACCTCTTGGTCGCATCCCTATGAGCTACCTCCTTAAGATGTGGGCCTAATCTTATCTTTGGAGGAGTCCTAACTCCCTCTCCCAGCCTATAAATTCCTCCTGCCCCATTCCCACATGGTTGGTCTATGTCCATTTGCACCCCTATGCTAAGCTTGTGCTTAGAGGCTATTCATTAGACTTGGAGAAGGAGTGTTTGGAGATTTTCTTGGCTTTGACTTGGATTACCACTCAAGGACAACCTTTCAACATGAAGGCTATGGTTGTAAGCTTCCCTTTATTTTTTAAATAATATACAATTGCTAGTTCATCTTCCCAAAATATATATGTTCATGAATGTATTAGCTTGGCATTCCTTGATCAACTAAATAGGTTATTATTGGATTTTATATTGGTTTTGACATGATTTGATTTCTCTTGATTACTTTTGTAGGAACATAAGTGCTAAAAGAAGTAGGAACAAATCCGTGACACAAGTAGTGCGAGGATCTTAACAAAGGAATTCAGAATAGTATCAGAATGAGGCAGGTATTCTCTCCCATTCTACTTTTCACTTATAATCTCATAAGGTGTCTAGTTGATTGTCACTTCAGTTACTAGACCCACTCATTGGGCTAGGATTAACCTTGTCAACAAAATGGAGACTCCATTGGGGAGCCTATGACCCTTTCCTTCCCTTTATTCACCTTTCCTTTTGACAAGTTTGATCAACCATTCATTTTTAGACTTCATAGCTTGACTGTAGTCAGTGTCACTTTCTGGTAGATGCCTGAAGGTTGTTAATTTGAACTGTTCTTGAATATTTTGAGTTTCTTTTTTGTTTTTCTCAACCATCGCGGGTTTGACCCTCACATTCGCGATGATATCAAGGGTTTTCTAGTTACAGTAGAGATGATTAATACTTTCCTCCTGACAGGTGTGATGATTATAGAGAATTAAGAAATTTTGGTTTTTTCTTCTCGTTTTTAGTTCTACGTACCTTCTCCAAGTGATTTACCAGTGTGCTCTTCATTGACTCTTTTATTGTCTGATTAAAATTGTCTTTTAACATGGTTTGAGTGTCCTTAAAGTTTGATTACCATTTTAGGGTTTCTAGGTCTTCTAGGTCTTTTCTAGGTCAACCTTCGTCCACTCATTGGTCTTCCCATCAGAGATCAGAGATCAATAGCCTATGTTAAAAAGTCTTTGTGTGTTCAGACATACTTTTCATATCACTTTTTGGTTCTTGTCTCTTAAGCTTTTTTCGTTGGTGGATGTTGTGAAAGTCACTTAAGCTTGATTTGATGAACGATAGATTACAAATCGATTGTCTCATTGGAATCAAAAGGAAGTGTTTTCTTTGATTTTTGTGTTTTGAAAAGTGAAAGTGCTATTCTTTTCATAGTTTTCAAAGCATTTTGAAGTTGCATTCAAATCATTGATGTGAAAGAGATTTTAATATTTGTTGGCTTGCTTGCATTCACTTTTACTTTTGCACTAGATTATATTAGTTGCATTTTGAAAAATAGAGAAAAGCATCATTATATCTTAAAGAAATGTTTCTTTAAGGTATGTTTTGGAATTGTATTTGCTTATCATATGAAAGATTAGATTTCATATTTTGCATTCAACATTTGAATATTTTCATGGTTGCACTTTTGCATTTGGTTTGATGCATGATTTGAGTGATCTTCTTCCCTACATAGATAGCTTTCATTGAATTGAAAGATTTCATTTCATCATCTAGCTTGCATTTTAGGAGCAGGTAACATCGTTAAGGCCTTGAAATTGAAACATAATTACAAGATCAACTTTAAAAATCTATGAATTAATCTAAGGAGCATTTGAAACATTAACATTTATATCTAGTGGTCTAGGTTAGAGACGTGTTCTAGCATCTTTAAAACTTAGCAATTATCATTCGCTTCAGCATTAGACGGCGCTAGCACAAACTTGTGCTCCCTATATCATCGCATATATAAAGGGAGACCCCCGTAGGTTGCAAACATTTATCCATAGGAAGCCAAGTATGTTGTCTTGTAAATGTGACACACCAAACACAACATTCGGGGAGATTGCATGCACATATGTCAAGTCCTTGGTAAATTTATTTGTTGAGGTGTATATTGCAGTTCATGGTTACTTGGTACTCATTTTACCTAGATTCACCCGAACAGTCACTTTGATCTTGCCTGAATCTTTAAATTTGAAAATATCATCGAGAAAATTGTCCTTTCAAGCTTGCTAAATCATTGAAAGCAACTAGAGTCACCTTTTTTCCCTTTTCTCAACTCTTAAAAGATGAAAAGCCAAAGTTTTTGTTTCTAAAAATAACTGCCAATGATAAACATGTCGATCCAAGGCAGTTGCTTCTTAGACCAAAATTGAGTAATTCCCTGTTAATTTCAATATTGTTAAAAGCCCTAAATGAATATCTTTTCCTTTTTGAATTTGAGAGGAAGCCATCGTGGCTGAACCATTAATTTCATCTCATAGTTCCCCTTCCTTGTCTAATACTGAGGGGTCCTCCCAAGGAGTTCATCCAGGAATTTCCTCAGGCACTTGATGATTAAGGTTTTGAACTTGGAATTGTTACGAGCATCCAACCTTTGTCTTCTCATCAACCTCCATCAAATTCTTGGTCATCTCAAGAATCTGATCCCGGTACCTCTGATAACCCTATTCAAACCCCTCAGAGTCCGCAGACTCACAGTAGTCTGTAGGGGCTAGTTGTCTATTCACCGAATCCATTGTTTGATCCTGTTGTGATATATCCTTAGTGTCCTTACAGTCTGTATGATCGGCCTAGTATTCCTTCGGAGTTATCTCCTCATACATCTCAGGTTCCTCGTCACCAATTGTTTCCATCTATGGAGTCAGAAGGTGAAATTCCAGTCTCTTCTCTGGGTCATTTAGAAGTTTCAGCTACCCATACTCCTCACATCATTAATGAGAAAGGATATGAATTTCCTCTAGAAGGATTTCCTTATATAGGAAGAGTCACATCTTTCACCTATCCTAAAACTAATGGACCCATGTTGCCACATGGCTATACCACTCTAACTCAATTAGTTTTAGGCACTCCTAGTGCCTCATCATTGTATTAGAACCCCATCTGGTCTTCCAATTCTATGCCTACATCAGGTCCATTCGTTTCGAACACAACCTCTCGAACTACTATACAAACTAAAATCACTTAAGTTCTGGTTCAACCTACCATTCCATCACAACCAGTTTTGTCATTTCAAATGCCTCTTCCAGTTCAACTGATTGTCTCATGTCAGGTCTTGGTAAGTTCTTCTACCCCTCCATAAAGTGGACAGAATGTGCCACCACCTGGGAGGCAAGATCTAAATACTCGTCTTATGTCAGGCGAAACCAGTGTGAGTGGATTACAAACTCACATGATTGGAGTTAATAAACCTTATTATGGTGTTATTCCTAACCCTGTTGGTCCATCCAGGTTAGGTAACATCCAATACAACAACCTTACATGGCTCAGGTCCCACTCCAACTAGATTATGTCCCATATGGTTCACAAGCCTTAGTTAATCCACCTTACATTCCTCAAGATGCAGCTTATGTCCACCTTGGTCAATCCACTATTCCTGGTAGATATGGCTAAATTCAATTTGGGAACTATCAATACCCTCAGGTTATAACCCAAGGAACTGTTCAGCTACCCTTGCAGCAACAAGGACAACCTTTGCAGCAGAAAGGGAAATCTTCACAGCAACAAGGGAAATCCTTGCAGCAGCAAGGGCAAGCATTACAGTAGCAAGAGAAACTATTACAGTAGCAAGGGCAAGCATTACAACAACAAGGGCAACTATTAAAGCAACAAGGGAAACCTTTGCCGCAGTCGCAACAACCTTTGCAGCCTCATACTTAGTTTGTTCAGTAGTACTCCTAACCTTTGTCCTTGCAATGTTAATCGTTGCAGTAACAAGGTCAACCTTTGTAGCAACAAAGTCAACCTTTGCAGCAACAAGGTCAGCCTTGGTAGCAGCGACCTTTATATGTGTATCAATAAGGTTAGCCTTTGCAAGGCCAATGTCAACCCTTGCATTAATAGGGTCAATCTCCTTATGTCTAGAGTCAACAGATTCAATAACATTATAACCTGTATGTCGCATACAATGCTTATCAGTGGCCTATGGTAGGGAAATATCAAGCCTACCTTGGACCAAATCCACCTTATAGGCAAGGTAACCCTTAGTGGGGACAAAATCAGATTCCATATGGACAAAATCCTCTACTGTGGTGGAAAAATCCCTACCAACAAGGATGGACTTCGTAATTTGGGTCTCCTCAAAGGCCCTATATGCCATTTAACCTGCAATTTCCTTTCTTGGCTACATTGTAACTGCCCAATGTCTCGAGGCTCATGAATGATCCCATTCTTCATTCACCTTATTGGCCTCCAATTCCAGCGAAAATTCTGAGTGATTGCCCCAAATTCAAGGGAAAATTGAAGGAGGATCCACAAGCTAACGTGATGACATATCACCTCTGGTGCCCCTCTAATTCTTATGTCGATGGTTTTATCCATATTCCACTCTTTCAGAGAACTCTCATAGGTGTTGCCACTAAATGGTACATCAAATTACCTCAAGGTACCGGTGACTTCAACTCTCTTGTTATGGCTTTCCTCACTCATTTCCAATTGTCAATTTGATATGAAACTAGCACTCATTTTCTTACATCCCTTAAGAAAGACACTGCGACCCACATTTTCGATCATATCCATGAATGAAGATGTCGGCATCACCTCATCAGGTTTGAGATTGCTGATGAGTTTTTGACATAATGGTTCACAAAATCATTCATCAGCAGAATTGCTAAGGACATAGCTATGGGTGGATGTGTTACTAAAGAGCAAGATATCGAACGTGCCTAGTATTTAGATTTGGTCTATTCGCAATCTGGCACATTGTATGAGATGTTACCTGATGCTCAGAGACCATCCTCGGATTTGACAGCATTGAAGTCTCCAGATACACCACCTGTTGACAGTGTCATTGGTTTCGTGTCTCAGACTTCCGTGAAAGATTCTTCAAAGCAGAAATCTGTCTCGAACACTGGTTCCAATAATCCCTCCAAAAATTCATCCAGTCTTGGTAAAACCTATGAGGTACATGTTGTCCAATCTACCGCAACAGATAAGGCCTCTAAAGGTAAAAACAAGGGCAAAGGTAAGGCCAAAATCGATGCCCCAAAACAAGACCCTCCTAAATCATATGATGATGATGCTTCTAGAAGAAAGCTGAAATATCCTTGCCTCATCTGTGAGGAGGATCATTACACTAAGGATTGTCCCCAACAATCTGATGTTAGTCACTTGCTGAAAGGGACTCCAGTTGTCTTAAAAGAACCCTTTCCTTTACAACAAATTCATATGGTATACCAACCTTAGTCTTCTGCTTCCTTAGGTTCCCAAGTGTTCATGATGCAAGGTTAATCACCTATCTCGATTGCTACTCGAACTAAGGACTATTAATCCATGCCTAAACAGATGATGGAGAAAGAAGCTATTGATACTCCTTCTACTTCTACTCCGTGTAGTTCTGGTTTGCTCCATATCGAGCAACATAATAGTGAGTCTGTCATTTGACCACCTCCCAAAGGTGTTCTTTGGAAGTCATCTTTTAATCTGAATGCTAGAGTTGCGCAACATTACAATATTGTTGAGGATTTAGCTCAGGAAACTTGAACAGTGTCTGACTTGGATATTCTTGAATCCTATCCAACATAGTGGAAGTCACTGTTGTCTGCCATAGGTGTTATCGATCCTTCTTATTCAAGTCTGATTACTTTCGATCTAGAAAATCATATGCCTCGTCTTCCTCATCAGATTGCATTTCTAATACTGTCTCTTATCAAAGGAAAGATGATTCATCGAATAGTTATTGATGAAGGTGCCTCTACCTGCATCATGTTAGTTTCATGTTGGAAAGCCATTGGCTCTCCTTCTCTTAACTGGTCTCTGAACACCTTGGAAGCCTTTGATGGAAGAGGTTCACATCCATATGGTATTCTCACGAGTTTGTCGATTACATTGGAAGGAAAGATTGTTGAATTAGAAGTAGAAGTTGTAGATGCAAATCTCAACTGCAACCTTCTTCTCGAGCGAAGCTAGACCCACACCATGTTTTGTGTGGTGTCTTCTTTGTTCTCTGTACTTTGTTTTCCTCATGAAGGAAAAATTATCACGTTTGATCAACTATCCTTCTTTTCTTCTGGTTCCTCGAATGGAAACGTTCCTTACGTGGGAAATACTGAGATTCCTTATGAGAGCGTGGGGGCAGGTCTCTTCAAAGACTCTACCTTAATGGGTACTTTTACTCTCCTACCTCTGAATTTTTATTTAGTCAATATGATCTCGGACTTTATGGACCCTTAGATTATCCCTACCGTAGATCAGATTGATTTATTTGGAAATGTTATGCCTTTAAGTCCATTGGAGATAAATTATCAAGAAATTCTGTTAGCTTACATGACCACTTTCAAAAGTCATCTTGTCTTCAGTATGAACCTAGACACTTACGTGCCATCTCCCTGGCTTGGTTCTTGGGATTCTCTAGATCCTTTGAACAAGACATTCCCCACCGACAAGAGTATCATTGAGGTCATGTCTCTGGATGAAATTCCATGGAATGATCTACATCATCATTCTTCTTTTCTTCCTAGCCTCAATGAGATGCCTTCCTGCCTTCAAGCATTTGCTTCTCATTATCCTAAACCTCCACTTCATAGACCTGTCTTGGTGCATGAGGTTTTGTCAGAGGGTAATATGGGAAACATCACTGCTACAATGCCTCTTGAAATTTTTGTTAAGCCAAGAATTGTTGAGAACATTCATATTAGGGTTTCTTGTTCTCCAGATGAGATCAGGGTTTATACTCAGTTTTTTAAAGAATTCTGAGATGTTTTCGCTTGGTATTACAAGGAAATGCCTGGTATCGATCCATCAATATTAGTGCATGAGATTCCAACTTATCCTGGTGCTAAGCCTGTTTGACAACGGCTTGGCCCTATGCACCCTCAAAAGGCTGCTTCTATCAAAGCAGAAGTAGAGAAACTTTTGAAAGCGGGTTTCATTTATCCTATACCATTGACGGATTGGGTATCCAATATCGTCCTTGTTGCCAAAAAGCAGGGCACAATACGTGTTTTTGTTGATTACCGCAATATCAATTGTGCGTGTCCTAAGGCCAATTATCCCACTCCATTTATTGATCAAATTATTGACGAATGCGTTGGGAGTGATATTTTTTCATTCATGGACGATTTTTCTAGCTATAACCAGATTAACATTTCACCCGTCGATCAACATAAAACGGCCTTTATCTATCCTTGGGGTACTTTCGCTTACAAAAAAATTCCTTTTGGTTTGAAGAATGTTGGCACTACCTTCCAATGAGAAATGTCTTATGCATTCCATGACATTCGACACAATATTTAGCCCTACCTCGATGACTTACCAGCTCATTCGGCTAAGCATCGTGACCATCTAGATCACTTAAGGGCCATCTTTTTACGATGTCGATATTACAATATTCATCTCAACCCACACAAATGTGTGTTTTACATCGAATCTGGCTGGCTCTTAGGTTGTGTGGTGTCTCATGAAGGTATAAATATTAATCCTTTGAAAGTTGAGGCCATTGTCAATTTATCCCCCCCTACATCACTACTGCAATTGTAGAGCCTGCAGGGAAAAGATAATTTTCTCTGTCAATTTGTCCCTAATTATGCCAAACTTGCTAAGGGTTTTACTCACTTACTTAAGAAGGGGATCCTTTTATTTGGGATGAAGTTGCCTAGAGATATTTCGATGCTTTAAAGGACACGTTGATTAGTGCTCCTTTACTGCACCCCCCCGATTACCACCACGGTTACTTCCGGTATCTGGCTACAACTAACACCACTATTTCTATGGTGTTAGTTTAGGACAACGACGACGACAATGAGCATGTGGTTTATTATTTTAACCAGAATCTTCTTGATACTAAGTCTCGATATGCTCATGTTGAGAATATTTCCTTGGTGGCAGTTCATGTTATCTAAAGATTTCGACACTATATCCTTTTATGGAAAACCACCGTGATTTCTGATTGCAACCCCATGACATATATACTGACTCGCTAGTTACTAGGGGGGGAATACTCTAAATGGATTGTAATCCTGGAGGATTTTGATTTTGAATTTATTATTTCCAAATCAAAGAAATCACTCATCTTTGCTGAGTTAATCTGTGCTCTTCCATCTGCAAGAACCCCAACTGATTTCCCTGAGCAGATACCCAATGACACTCTATTTCTTATCATTTCTCTTGACTCATGGTATAGAGATATTATTGTTTATCTCCAAACACAGACTTTCCAATCTGAGTTGTCTCGATCTGACCGATGTCGCATTTAGCGTCAGTCGCAACCCTATCGGATCCTTGGCGATACATTGCATCAGGTCAGTGTGGACTCTGTCCTTCATAGGTGTCTCACCCTTGAAGAGGCTGAGTAGGTCTTAAATGATTACCACTCTAGTGCTTATGGTGGTCATATGTCTGGATATGTCGCTGCTAAGAAAATCATCCACATAGATTATTTATGGCCTTCTATCTTCACAGATTGCACTCTAGTTGTCCAAAAATGCCACGAATGCCAAATTTTCAATCGTCAGTAGTGCACCCCACCCACACCCCTACACCCAGTAATTACCATTGGTCTATTTTCCAAATGGGGCATTGATTTCATGACATGTAGCCCTCGATTGGCTGGGGGGTATGGTTATATAATCATCATCGTCGACTATTTTACTAAATGGGCTGAGGCGATGCCTACATACAATGTTGACGGTATTACTGTTGCTCAGCTCCTTTTTAACCATGTCATAGCACGTTTTGGTGTCCATGAAGCTATCGTGATTGACCATGAATCACACTTTCATCAACACATGATGGTAGAGTTGACTGCTCAATTGGGCCTTCGACATGATAGCTCAACTCCTTATTATCCACAGGCCAATGGCCAAGTTGAAGCAGTCAAGAAAGTTTTGATTACTTTGCTTCAACGTACTTTTGGGAAGCACAAAAATGATTGGCATTTAATGCTAGTCTCAACTCTTTGGGCTTACAGAACTTGTGCTAAGACGGCCACTGGATTCACTCCATTCTAGCTGGTGTATGGTTTAGAGGAAACTCTACCAATTGAATGCAAAATCCCTTTGCTTAGGCTAGCTATTGAACTTCTTCTGAATACCTCACCTGAAGAGGAACAAATACTATATCTCGATAGGCTTGACGAGACTTCTCGCATTCCTGCGATGGTCATCAAAGCTCAAAAGAAATGAGTCAAATCTCATCTTGACCAAGCTGTTTCTTCTTGCACTTTTGCCGAAGGCGACTTGGTCCTTGTTTATGATCAAGCCAACGATAAATTGGAGGCAAGCAAGTTCAAACCCATGTGTCATGGGCCCTACATCGTCAAGGATTTCTTATAGAAAGGTGCCTATGAGCTATGTTATTATGAGGGAAATGCACTGTCACAACCCTGTAATGGGTTGTATCTCAAGAAGTATTATGCATGAAATTTGTGTAATAATTTTTTTACATTAGCGTGTTAATTCATTAGTGTGCATTTTTTTATTTTTGGTGTGTTTGTTTCTTTGCAGACATGTGTTTTTCTGCTTACCTTGTGTTCCGCTTGGTTTGTAGATGTCGTCAGGTCATTACGTTGGTTTTGTTGATGGTGCTTATCGTAGCACATGGAATCTGTCTTCCATAGCATGGGTACTCTATGACCTTGATGGCGAGCTGATTAACTTACAAGGTCTTTGCCTTGGTCGAAGAACCAATAATATTGTCGAATACAGTGCAATTATTGAACTCATGTCAGAGGTAGTTGCTCTTGGCATTAGGGATTTAGTTGTCAAGTTGGATCCGTAGCTCGTTGTGTTACAATTAAACAATCATTACTCAGTGAGAAATACACAAATATTGCGTATCTATCTTTGTGTTAGATTGCTAGAAACAAATTTTGATTACATTACATATCAACATATTCCATGCAATTAAATACATTAACAAATGCATTAGCGAATTTTGTTCTTGATAGGCATTTGCGTCATTTATAAAACTGAATCATGTTATGAACACATAAGTAGAATTATATATATATATATATCTCACGTCTACTAGAGTTTTTACATTAAAATGTCAAAAAATAGAGTGTTTTGGGACACTTGACTTAAAAGCCTATAAAATGTGTAAAAGACTAGAAAAAATATTAGACTACACAATGCTCATGATAACACGAGACCACCCTGATCACTCAGCCTAGCAGCTGACGCAGTCTCGCAGAAACTCCCACATTGTGTCTCTGCCAACGCAATGGAACATCATCAATAGTGGCATAATCTTGGACTCCCCGAGTTATTGCCTCCAAATTATGCTCCATCTCGGCTAAGGGGTCAACCCCTTCTTCGTAGTCTGCACCCACTATCAGATGAGCAGCTTTCCATGCTATTGGTGACATACCTAATGGTCTCTCTGGTCCCACATATCCACATTTATCACAAGTTGAGTCTCAATTTACACTTTTACAAGAAATCATAAAACTTGAAAAATTCCAAAAAAACAAGCTTTTACCTGCATCGGTCCACTGTTCACTTAGTGATAGAGGTAGATCTGGATCCCACCTGAAATTTGTACCAACATAAGTGTAATCATACACCACGAGTAGTTGGCATTCTAGCCAAGCAAATAATTGTGGTGGGTAATGCATGTGCTGACCTGTTCCTCCTCGAGGTATCAGTTGACTCCATCTCACAAGTCTCAGATCTCGGGGGACAGGATTTGGTACCTATGCCCACTGATACTAGAATAGTGGCACTCACTCTAGAAAGAAGGTCACCAATATAGAACCAAATTCGAATTACTTCAGGTGTCAATGCTTCCCCTTCTTCAGTTGTCGTTTCATGTTATCCAGAAGGCCTCCACACCAGTTGAAGACGATGGGGGTCAAACATGTGATAGCATATTGGAACTAGGATTTTGAAGCCTCGTGCAAGGCTTGCATACTGCATACATGCGCTATGGTAAACAAAATTGTTCTCAGGACGAGGTTTTTGGTGATTGTCGCTATCTTCACCTTACTTCCATTGGTTATTTTGGCACCAGGACAATACCTTTAGACTAAACCCCTAGTACTCTCACGTCCTTGGCGAGATCCAAAGAGTTGAATTGCTTCCCCTCATCGAGACAATCCCATGATGAAGTAGATATCCATCTCCTCCAGTTCTAGTTATTGGCCTTTTATGATGAATATCTCTCAATCTACATCCCAGAGACTGATCGGATAGGGCATCAACTCCATCTGAGCACTTAACCCTGTGGTCTTGAAGAATTTTAGCAACCCACAATTCCTCAGAGCATTTATACATTCAAGGTCTTGAGCTACTTGAAATTCTTCGCCCTCATGGCCTCTTTCTCCACTCCAAGACCATATTCTCCTACAAAACAAAATTTAAACACTTATTAATGCCTTTTTTCATGGATCAAAATCATCATTTTTGCTTAAAAGAGAGTTTTATTTCTTTAAAAACCTCCCTCGGCGCCATCACGCATGTTTTTACAAACAGTGCGATGGCATTGTGCGAGCCTTTAGGCTCAAGTGTGATCATCGTGGGTCTGATGAACATACCTATGATGGTCTTCAATGCCCTAAATTTTTGAAATCCTCCTTTCTAGCATAAAATTCAACGTTTAAAATGCATAAAAAATTGATAAAATGCAAGAGCAGGGATGAGGCTCTTACCTGTCGTAGACAGTTTGTGAAATGGTAACCTAGGTCTCCTGCAACAGCCACTAGAAAATCAAGAGAATTAGGGCACAAAAAGTACTTTCAAAGATCAGTTTGATAAAATGGTAAAAAATAAAATTAATTTTACCCATTTATAAGGTTTGAAAGTCATTTTGTCAAATATTTTCGCAATATTTTAATATTTTTTCTCGATATCAGTGATGGGTGTGTTTCTTGTGTAGTTATAGGTGCCTTTAATGTGAAAATTGATCATTATTGACTGATTCTTGCGAGTTTTTTTTATTTCTTTTTCAGACTCATTAAAAAGACGAAAAAGGAACCCCCTGGAGTCATCTTTCAACTCTTTTTTGACTCTCGAAAATTGAAAAGATTGTCAAGTACTTGTCATTTTGAACTTGTTAAATTAAATGAATCGAGGTCACCTCAATATACGTTTACCCCTTTTTCGGGCTGAGATTGACTATTTATGAGAAAGGTACACCTTGGTCGATATGGTCAAGAGGTTACCTCGGATATTGTTTTCTACCTTTTTGAGTTCAAGGGACAAATTAAAAAAAGGGGCATGATGGAGTTTTTTTCGTCTCTTTTTCAAACTCTCTAAACATGAAAAAGATACTGAGCTATTCTTACATCAATCTCGTTAAAAATTTACGATGAATGACTCATCACTATGATGAGACTAAGCTTCTCCTTCCTAGGGCTCGTAAAGCTTACTAGGATGGATTCATTCGAAGAATGAACTTACATGACAAGCATATGTTGTCCCCTTCAAGCTTGTGATAAAAATAATTGGGGTATTCTCTAGAAATAGAGGGGGGGAAATGAAGATGAGACATCCTTTGTATAGGCAGCATGTTGCTCTTGAACATGACACTCTTCTACTCTCGTGTCGGGTTTGGGATATCCTCACTCAATCACTTGTCATCTAGGGTTTGGGTGATCCTTTTTTCCTCTCATTTGACTATTCCATTTTGTCATCATGACCTTTAGTCCTATGTCGAGTAAAATGCTGCCACACTCCAAAGTCGTGTCACCAATGTTCAAGAGAAGTCCAATCTGTAGTTATTTACCTATACATTGTTTGAGTCATTACTACAGTCTTGAATATTATTCCACTTTTTCCTTGTTTTGTGTTGATGATGGGGGATTCATCATTGCCCTCCTTTGAGGGGTCACTTCCTGTCGACTTCAACTCATTATCCAGGAAGATGACTTAGGAACTCCCTTTCAATACCTTAGAGCTGGCATGCCCTAATGGCCAGTTCTTCACATCTGATGATATGTCTTCATTATTGGCTTTCGATTGGGTGATTCCATGAGCATTCATCCTCAACTTCATTATCACATTCATGGATTGTACAGTTGTACCTTGAGAACCATTGTCATTACTAGTGGTTTCTCTCGTACCTATTAATGGTCCACATCATTGGTCTGTAATCAAGTGGTTTTCTAGCATGTTTGACTTCAACAAGTTTATTTGCATGTTAGGATTTGTAGATTGATTGGGTCGGAATGGAGTGCAAGACCTTGAGTCTTGTCTATTATGGCCCAGGTTGTTGTGACCATACCGTGAGACTTTATATTTATGATGATCCTTGTTATCTGGATGGCCACGCCTATAACATGGATCTTTTATCTAGTCTTCATCATCCGGATGGCTGTGTCCATGCCGTGGATTCATATCTTGATATCTGATATGTATATGTATATGCATCCTTGATTTTCAAGTCTCTTGACAGTGTATGTTCTCATCTTGCCAAAAGCTCGTAAAGCATCTCATCCATCACTCCTCATTCTGCCTTCATGCTTTAGGGGGCATCTGTTACACAATATTTTGTCATGCCTCCTGCACTTCCCTGTGACATACCCTAAAGTTTCCAAAACATGATAATTATACAGTATACTCATCCATGTAGATAGCTCAGATCCCTCCTTTAACTTTTCATGGAAAATGTCTTGAGCTTTCCCTGAAGAAGTAGCTCTTGAAACCCTAAAATGAGGGTCATCGCTCTTATGAAGCTCAAAATTGTGATGGTCACCTGTTGCACTGTGTTTGACCCATGATGGCATCATTTTGTTCCCTATCATACCCGTAATGATCCCAAAAAGTAATTTTTCCCAAAGAAAATGAGAAGCTTCATGATCTAGAAGCTTCTAGAGCAGCGAGCTAGAGGTGGTTTCGCATAGGTGAGATCCAATCCCCCTAATTTGACCTCTTGGTCTCATACCTATGAGATACCTCCTTGAGATGTGGGCATAATCCTATCTTTTGAGGAGTTATAACTC
This sequence comes from Pinus taeda, assembly GCA_000404065.3. Classification (NCBI taxonomy): domain Eukaryota; kingdom Viridiplantae; phylum Streptophyta; class Pinopsida; order Pinales; family Pinaceae; genus Pinus; species Pinus taeda. The sequence continues at coordinate 162,885 of APFE031582470.1, forward strand.
CCTCCCCTAGCCTATAAATTCCTCCTCTCCCATTCCCACATGGTTGGTCTATGTCCATTTGCACCCTATGCTGAGCTTGTGCTTAGAGGCTATTCATTAGACTTGGAGAAGGAGTGTTTGGAGAGTTGCTTGGCTTGGACTTGGATTAACACTCAAGGAGATCATTTCAACATCAAGTCTATGGTTGTAAGCTTCCCTTTATTATTTAAATAATATACAACTACTAGTTCATCTTCCCAAAATATATATGTTCATGTCTGTATTAGCTTGGCATTCCTTGATCAGCTAAGTAGGTTATTATTAGATTTGCTATTGATTTTGGCATGATTTGTTGTCTATTGATTACTTGTACAAGAACATAAGCTTTGAAAGAAGTAGGAACAAGTATGTGACACAAGCAGTATGAGGATCTCTGTTATGAAACCAGCTCAAGAAAAGATAGAAAAGATAGATCAACGCCTTAGAATTCAGCCTCTTTGAGGGGGCAACTTCCTTTACATTACATAAATGAACAATTCTTGAATGATAAAAATGAAAAGACCTCCTTTCTATATATAGGAGTCTAAGGGGTCATAACATAATCAGAGCCTACCTAACAATAATAATGTAAGGGCACAATAATAATAATAGTGGGCTTCTATGGGGCACAATAGTAACAATATGGGCACAATAGGGGCACAGCAATATTAATAAGGGGTACAACTACAATATTAATGGGGTAATCACTAGTATTATGGGGACCCAACATGCCCCTCTCCTTCAAAAAAAGTGTTTTCCTCAACGCTTGAGTAGTTCTGGATGCTTTTGTATAAAATTCTCATCCTCCCATGTGGAATCTTCAGCAGATAAGTTCTTCCACTTGACAAGATACTCTGAAATTGATTGATTTCGTAGCTGTCGAGTTCTTGTTTCTGTGACTGCTTCTGGTTCCAATATAATTTTTCCTTCCTCATCAAGTTTTGGAAATATTGTTTGAACTGGGAGCTTATCACTTATAAGCTTCTTTAAACATGAAACATTGAAAACTGGGTGCAATCGAGAAGCTGCAGGAGGCTCCAATTTGTATGCCATAGTACCAATCTTTTGCAACACCTTGTACGGACCATAATACTTTGGTGATAATTTATTATCCTTCTTAGTTTGCTTGAGGGACATTTGCTTCTATGGTTGTAGTCGTAGGAATACCCAATCACCTACATCAAAACTTCTTTCACTGCGATGTTGATCTGCCTATTGTTTCATTCTATTATGTGCCAACACGAGGTTATCCTTTAAGAGTTGGAGGAGTTGTTGTTGATGTTCGATGTGATATTCCACTGCTTGAACCTTAGAATTTTCTCTTAAATATGATGTGATGGATGGCGGCTGATACCCATAAAGTGCCATAAATGGGGTCATTTTTGTTGCTGTATGGAAGGAAGTGTTATACCACCATTCAGCCAGAGGCAACCATTTGACCCATTGTGTCTGTTTATCATATACAAAGCAACGAGATATCCTTCCAAACATTTGTTTACTATCTCAGTTTGCCCATCAAATTGAGGGTGATAAGATGAGCTATGAGCTAACTGAGTACCAAGACAAGAAAATAATTCTGTCCAAAAATTTCTAGTGAAAATGGGATCTCTGTCACTTACAATAATCTTTGGATTTCCATGTAGCTTTTGAATTGTTTCCATAACTGCCGTGGAAACTGTACTGGCTTTAAATGGATGTGATATGCACAAAAGTGTGCATACTTGGTAAGTCTGTCAACTACCACCATGATGACACTCTTTCCCTCAGACTTGGGTAAACCTGTGATAAAATCCATTGAACCCTCCTCCCAACGTTGGCTTGGAATGGATAAAGGTTGTAATAGACCCGGTGTCTTAATTGTTTCAACTTTATTTTGTTGGCAAACCAAACATTCCGCCACAAACTTTTGAATATCTTATTTAAGGCCCTCCCAAAAAAATTCCTTCTTAACCCTGTGGTAAGTTTTTAAAAATCCCGAGTGCTCTCCTAAGGGAGAAGTGTGCAATTCC
>APFE031582474.1:0-24894 GCA_000404065.3 Pinus taeda
ATGTCTTTCTCTCTTTTCTCAAGCTTGTTTTGAAGAGCTGAGGTTTAAGACTTGCTTAGGAAGCTGGTATAGGTGATGATAGGCCTACACCGACTGCAAATAATCAGGGTGACGATATTTTTGTGTAACAGTTGCCTTGGGAGAAGCAGCCCATGCATGCAAGTCTGTTTTGCTCAATCTCGGAGGGAACCGGTCAACTCAGCTGCACATACAAGAGACTGCTGGACTGCTGGAGAAAAATGCGCATTTCTGGCTAGGAGCTGGGTTGGCTGCCTAGGAGATTTCTGCAATTTCTGGGCAGATCAGCTGATTGCTACCCAAATTTGTGCAAATCTTGGGCTGAACAACCTGCTACTAGGAAAATTTTTGCAAATCCTACTGGGAAGGTTGGCTGGCAGGATTGCGCAATCTTGGAGCCCAGTAGGCTGTCAGAGAGGATTACAAAATTTCTAGAGGGAAGGCTGGTTTCCCTCTTGAAATGCGCAATTTTCAAGGGGAAGTTTCTCAACCTGCAGCTAGACCAAGTCCAGGTGAGCAGCCTATGAAGGGAAAAGATCAAACTGTGATCGATAGGCTGCCTTTGAGAAAGAAAGACACTGAAGCTTGAGGACTTGACAAAGCAAGGCAAGTTGTTGTGAAGTTGGTAGGGGGGCTCCAAAACGGGCTAGGGAAATATTTTGGAGGGTGGTTGTAGCCGCTACAACAGGTTGTAGTCCTTCATAAGTTGGAAGAAAAGAACATTGCATGGGATACCTTTACTGAAGTAGCCTTGCAAAGGCATGAGGCTACTTCACCAAGCCAGCACCAAGACACATCAGCACAACCTATGGAGGTAGGGTCATCAAAAAATTCAGAGGAGGTTCCCAAGGCACCTAGACCTAAGGTGACCAAAACATACCAGAGAGGAAAAAGACTTGTGTTTGCTCCTCAAGTTGAGGAAAGGGCCAAGCTTTCTACATCAACACAACAAGGATCGCATTTGTTGGATGAGGAGCTAATTGAGAATGATTTTGACCTAGTTGACTTGGAGGCAGCAGATGAGCATTCAAACTTGCAACAAGCTATCAAAGAGAAGGATTCCCAAATCATGGAGCTACAGGACAATTTGGCAAGGGCCAAATTTATCATTTCTTTCCTTGAGCAAGAACAAAGTCAAGTCAAGGTCAAACAACTAATAATGGAAAAAGAGCAATTTAGGATGTTGAGGCAAGAGGTCAAAGGTAACGTAGTGCTAGAGTGTGATAAGCATGATGAATAGGAGAAGCAGGTTCGAAGGACGAGGCCTAGGACAATGGGTCTCAAAAAGGCATTGTAGAAAGAAAGAGACCAAAACCTACTAGTAAAGGATTTGAGAAGTGAAGACAAAATTGCTATGGAAATCAATGAAGACAAGGGAATATTGGCTAGACAAAGTCAATGGCCATCTAGAGAAGCTTCTTGAAAAGCCTAACAGGGATAAACATATGTTGAGGCACATGGCCTACCACTACCAAACCAGAAACAAGATTTGCAACATCAAGGTCAAACAAATGCAAAAAAGGATGAAGGAAACCCTAAAAGGAAAAGATGAGAAGGACAACTTGAAGATGCTTGTTGAGGCATACATGATAGCATAGTACCCCTTTTGCTACGGGGCTGTGGTGGACCTCAAAAAAACACTGTTTAGGGGGTCAAAACTTCTTCAGAAGTTCAAGACTCGAAAAACTACTAAAAATAGTAAATGATGAAATAAACAGGGAAACAAATGAAACTGACTGGAGGTCTAGGTGGGATAGGTGGGTGGCTACCAATATCGACCTGGATCATTCCTCCCCCCTTAGGAATAAATGGTCCCCATTGCGTGCAGAGCCTCCATGAGGTGAGGAAATTTTTGTTAAACCGAGTCCTTAGTGAGGCACTTGCCTTGGTGCAAGAGTTGGCCAGCTTTGACAACTGATATAGTTGGCTCTTTTTCTGGTGAGTGTTCTTCACCTGTGTGTCCATAATCTAATCAATTGTGGCCTGTTCCATGTAATATAGCTTTAAATTTGTTGGTGTGAGTTGTTTTGCAATGTTTCATGTGTCCAACAATGGTGGGAAGTGTGGTCGAAGCTGGTCCACATCGAACATTGGGTACAGGCCAAGGAATTGGGGAATGTTGATATGAAAATATTTGTCTCCCATAGCCTTGGTAATGGTGTAAGGACCATATCATAGTGGTTTGAGCTTTTGATGGACTCCGATAAGGCATTATATCTGCAAATGTAACTAGACATTATCGCCCACCTGAAACTTGTATGGAACCCGATGTTGATCACATTGCTAATTTACTTGGAATTTGAATTCTCCAGGATGTCGTGAACCTACTGGCAGATGTGTTGGAAGTTTTCAATAAATCTAGTCGCTTTATCAACCTTAGACAGTACATGTGTGGATTTTTTCTGCATAGTCGCATGAGGCATGGCAACATCAATTGAACACAATAGTTGAAATCCTAGACCCACTTGAAAGGGACTGCGACCAATCAAGCTATGGAGAGCTCTATTATAACTATGTTGCACATATGGAAGTCTCTCATCCCAAGTTCGAGGATGCTTGGATTTGTACATGCGGAGTATGTGCACTATCATCCTATTGACGACCTCTGTCTGGCCATCAATCTGGGGATGGAAGGCAGTGGATTTGGTGAGCTTGGTGTCCAATAATGTCCAAAGGCTTGAGTAGAATGTGCTCAAGAGCCTGCTATCCCAATATAATATAATGGTCTATGGGATCCAAAAATGTACCCATACTCATTCAAAGAATATTTTCACAGTGTCCTCTGCTGTGATACTCTCCTTGCAGGCCGCCAATATAGGCATCATAGAAAATTTGTCCACGACCACAAATACACAATCATTACTGTTGGACACCTAATCCTCTATGGGTTGGTGTAGAATGTGAAAAACCACGAGAGTCCAAGAGACCTTGGGGTGTGGAACCCAACGGTCACACAAATGTACTATAAATGTATATCATCTCAATAATAATGCATTCAATGTTTATCATCCACCTTTCCTATTTACATTCCATGTGATTTTAACATGGTATCAAAATGGGTGTTTTCCTGTCCTGCTCCATTCTAAGCCACTGATTTTGTGATTTCTATGTGCTTGAAAGTTGGGCTATCAGTCCTGCATTTGATGAATATCTTATCAACTAAATTTTAGTTGCATTCTATGCCTATGTAACTCCTCTTTCTGCCATTATTCGTGAAACGCATTGTCCTGCCTTCAACACTATTTCCATTGGTTGTGAAAAGCATTGCCCTAAGCTTTCTTCAATAGTGTTGCCCTTAGTGCTTGCATGGTAACCATTTTTTTAATCTGCCTGTCATTCTACAGATAACATTTCTCATATTATGGAAATCTTATGGGCATAACGTTATGGAAGCCAGTGGTAGATGGGGGCACTAATCATTATTGGTCAAAGTTGCATGGTCCAAGAGAGAAAAACACATGAGCCTTTCTGTCATATCGATATTCGCGCAGTCTTGAAGAAGTATAAACCTCCTTCTTGGTAGCATTCCCCTGGTCCTGAGCTTGGTACCATCGATTCCTCTGCTTATGGGCAGGCTGAGTCATCGGTGCCTGATTGACCCCATCTCTCTCCTTCACCTTATGTTCGGTCTCTTCCTGGTGTTTCTTCGCAATAAGCCTTAGGGTTTCTTCCTTTTCCCTATTGAGAGCCTCTTCCCACATAATATTTGCATAAGTCCAGACGACAACATTGGGGGTCTTGTCGTCCATGGCGGAGGAATCATTTCTGTCAGGGGAAATAATTTTGTTAAGCTTCCTCTTCCTGTAATCATCTTGTCTATCAATAATCCACTGGTGTTTCTTGAACCCGAAATCATCCTTCTCCTCTGCTACGCCTCTTGGAAAATCCTTCAGCACTGATTTGGGCATAGTGTACGAGGCCAATTTCTAAGCAACCTCTATTTTAGTAGGATATTGATCCTCTCCTTCCCCGTTCAATGGAATGGAGCGTTCATAAGCCTCGAACTTGTTAATTCCACCATACAAATCGGCATCAAAAGTTACAGCCAAAAGCGATGCAAGCTCTTGTTCCTTCTTCTGCCTTTCCTCCTAAATTCTACCAATATCAACATCGAGAGTATCCATTTCTATGAACAAACCCTAGTGACACTATCTAGGGTTTTAAAATAATCAAAGCCCTACTTGATGCAAACCTGAAAAAAAGGAAACCCAAATGTAAAACCTCGATTTCCGACGGTTCAAAGCCCTCCAAGATTGTTTCGTTGGTATGTGGACTGAGGGGTATCGACATCCTTGATTCTTATTGAGTTATTTATTAGCAGAAGATCAAAGAGGATGTGTTTATTTATGAGCAGAAGAAGTTTTGTAGCAGTGTGGCAGTGAAGGAGGAGTCATTCTTTTGTGCACCCAATTATCACTTGCGGTTCTCCTACAGTTGCAGATTTGTGTGCCTATTGGATTGCTTTTTGTATGCATGTAGCCACCTATACATCAGAGGCCGAGTTGATTTCTTACACCTGTAGGAGATTGTTTTTGAGCGAAAGACGAGTTGTTCTCATCTCTGTAGCCGGCTAGCAGCCTATCACTGCAGATCTGCATTTCCTATTCCTGCAGCAGCTTGTTTGGAATGCCAAGTTGGGCTCAAATAGTCCCAGATCAACCCATTCAATCTTTTTCCATTGGGATAAATTACCAGGTGTATTCTCTGCATTAGTATTGTAAAAGTTTGGCCTTGCTCTCTATGATGGTATGGAACATTAAATGTTTCGAACTGAGCTTTATTTATTTTAGATTATTGTTGATGAATTGAGTTGACCTATTGAAGTTTAAAAATGACTCAAATTGGCAATTTATTAGAGATATTAAGAACTCTAATTATGTCAACTACTGAAAGCACAATCAATATTAGCAAGGAAACTCTTTTTGACATTCAAACTTGCTTGCAACATACATAAGAGAAGATTGATTTTTTGTAGCTTGAATCTCAGCTTCAACAAGATGAGTTGCAATAGCGTAATAGTCATGACATACATCAACAACCAGCAAGTCATGAAGTCAGTAATGTTGAGTTTGATCCCCATCAAGTGCCAATTTCAAGAGAAGTTTCGCATAAAGATGCAAAAATTCAGCCTTCACTTCCCAAACAAATCATCAAACCTTGGGAAGAGCTTGTCCACAACAAGCATAGAACAGGTCTTGGATATGATAAGGAGGTGTCCTTTCATATTCTAGACTACTCCAAGCCAATCTAATTTCAAAGTGCTAGATTTCTTTAGGATGGTTCATCTTCATCTGCTCCTCATGACAGTTTACCTTCAATTGTTTCAGATTCTGGTCCTCTTCCACACCAGCCATAACAAATTGTGAAATGCCAACATTGTGACCAAGTTGGCCATATGAAATATCATTGTTTTGATCCTCATCCATGTTACCGTTGTCATAAAATTACCCATTCTTCACACAAATGCTTCAGAAACAAGCCTACTGCAAGAACAAAGATTCATCTTGGATGGATCGCTTTTTGGCAATGGGCATCAACAACCAAGAAGATATTTCAGTCATATGTCTGAACTTGTTCTAGAGTATTGAACAATCTTGCAGTTGAGTTTTCTCCATCATCTCACCTTGTATCTGACAGGGGGGGAAGTGATTGTCATCTACAAGATTCAAAGCCACATCAAGCGAGCTTGAGCCACAACCTGCCATACTAGATTTAGAGTTGTAGCCAGAGATAAAGGTGCCCCTGAGCATTCCTTCAATTGGTGATGCCTCTTCAAAGAATTGGGGACAATTCCTCTTGCAGAATGCTTCAGCTTCTTGTCATTTTTGGAAGAGTTCTAGGAATTGCATTAAGCATTCCAGATCTGTTGGTCATCCTTAAACCATCACAGATTGAGACCTCCCTTTTTAGGTTGAGGTTATCCCTTTTTATGCGGGGTGAGACCTCCCTTTCAAGGTTTAAGGTTTCCCTCTTCAAAACATAAGGAGCACTTCCTCTAGCAGAAGACCTCGGCTTCATGCCAGATTTGGAAGAGTTCCGCGAACTAAAATAAGCATTCCAGTGGTGGTGGTCATCCTTAAACCACCCCCCTTATACCAACATTTCGGAGAGCACATTCAACCTAGTGTTGTCATGCATTTTTTCACATTTTGTATTACATTTCTCTTCTTGGACTCATACATACCCGTTCGGATTAAAGGGGGGAATGTTGGACACCTGATCCTCTATGGGTTGGTGTGGAATGTCAACAACCATGAGAGTCCAAGAGACCTTGGGATGTGGAACCCAACGGTCACACAAATGTACTATAAATGTATATCATGTCAATAATAATGCATTCAATGTTTGTCATCCACCTTTCCTGTTTACATTCCATGTGAATTTAACAATTACCATGCTTGGTAGAAGGGAGGCAAGACATATAGTCTATGGAGATGGATTCCCATGGTTGGTTTGGAGTAGGCAAAGGAGTGTACAAGCCTTGCTTCTTGATGGTTGGCTTGGTGATGGCGCATGCAGTGCAAGATCTGATATATTTGCCAACATTCAGTCATAGTTTGGGTCAATAAAAGTACTTTTGTAGTACAACCACAGTTTTCTCCACACCAAAGTGTCCCGTGAACCGACTGTAGTGCGCCTCCCAAATCAGCTTCGCACACTCGCTTGAAGGAACACAAAGGTGGCCCAAGTAGCATAATAATTCATCTTGGGGGTGGAAATCAAGAACTTGCTTGCTAGCTACTAGCATCTGGTATGTCGAGGTGAACTCTGGATCATTTTTGTATATTTGCAATCATCTAGAGGTCTCGTGAACACAAGAGTTGAGAATAGTAGTCAGTGTTGTAACTAGGGGCCGAGTGAGGTAGTCTGCAACATGATTGGTGTTGCCCTTTTTGTGTTTAATGTTCAAGTGGAATTGTTGCAGATATGTAGACCACTTCTAATGGCAATCCTTCTACAACTTCCCCTGTGTCTATATAAACTAAAGAGGTCGTCGATCGATGTGGATGGCCATCTCCTTCCCCAGAATGTAGTGCTTCCATTGTCAAAAAGCTTGAACGATGGAATACATTTCTTTATCATAGGTGGGGTACTTCCAAATTGTATTAGAAAGTCTCTCACAATGATAGGCCACTGTGTTGGGTTGTGTTATATTATTTCCATGACTAGCCCACCTAGTTAGCAGGGGGGTTAGAGGGGGGGGGGTTGAGGGGGAGCAGAGCCCCCCCTTCGTTGCACTGATTGGGTAGAGGGGGGGTCATAGGGGGTTTGACGGGTGCAGGTAACCCCACTTTATGGGGTCCAAGGCAGCGCCCCATAAAATTTTGGTTTTGGAACCTATGTTAGGTTGGGCGAACTCACCTATGGTTTTGTGCATGATTTTTGCACATGTTTTTGGATGCGATGGTTTTCGGTCCATGGTTTTGGACGCAATGGTTTTTGGTCCATGGTATTGGATGCTTTGGCATGTATAAATATGTATTGTAACATTGAAATGACAATAATGAAAAATCAAGCTGCTAGTCCCGGTTTTGGGATCCAGGGGAAAATCTATGTGTATATGTGTTTTATGTGTTATGCTCTCGCATTGTTTATTTTCTGTGTTTTAGAATTCATATGCAGGTAATTTCTGTGCGGGGTTAAAACCTACATTTGGTATCGGAGCTGTTTTGGCTTCAAGGGGACGCCTTTGTCGCTGAGGGGTTTCGCTCAGGCCTGTGGTATACCCTGTTCAGTAGGAGATCTGCAGGATTGATTCTGGTAGTGAAAGAAGATGGCGAGTAGTGGAAAGATAGAGATCAAAATTTAATGGTTAGAGTTGTGAGTTGTGGAAACTCAAGATGGACGATCCGTTGGTGGATAAAGATCAGCGGATCGCGGTAGATCCAGGTACTAAACCAACAGGAGTGCCTGATGAAGAATGGAAGAAGTTGGATCGGAAGGCAAAGAGCGCAATACAATTGTGTGTCTCAGATTCAATATTGCTAAATGTATCAAGGGAAGCTACGGTGAAGGCTTTGTGGGACAAGTTAGGGACTTTGTACCAATCTAAGTCTCTGGTGAATAAATTGTTCCTACGAAAAAAGCTATATAACCTGAGGATGAAAGATGGAGACTTGGTGGCAGAGCATCTAAATGCGTTTAATACTGTGGTAAGTCAGTTATCGTTTGTTGATATCGAAATTTTAAATGAAGATAAGTGCATTAGTTTGTTGTGTTTTCTACCAGATTCATGGGATAGTCTGGTTATTGTAATAGGTAGCAATGCTACTACCTTGAAATTTGATGAAATAGTCTCATCCTTGCTAAAGGAGGAGATGAGACGAAAAAATATGGAGAGCCAGAATGGTGATGCCTTGTCTGTACGAGGACGGTCCTAGAATAGAAACAAAAATAAGTCATTGAGTGGGATATATAAATCTAGAGGGAGATCTAAATCTCCAGGAAAACCTGTAAAGGTGGTGTGCTGGAAATGCGGAAAGGAAGGGCACTACAAAAGGGATTGTAAATCTAAAGCTCCTGACAATGGAAAGGGATCTGATGATGCTCCTTCTGCAAAGGCTAAGACCACCTCAGATGAAGATGGAGATGTCTACTTGGCTTCTTCAAGTACACATGTAGATCATGAGGCATGGTTGATTGACTCAGGTGCATCCTTTCACTTCACTCACCATAGAGAGTGGTTTTGTGAGTATGAGAAATACAATGGTGGTGATGCCTTCTTAGGTGTTGATAGGAAGGCTAGAGTCTTTGGTCGATGAAAAGTAAAGTTGAAGTTGCAAGGTGGAAGGTTTAGAACACCTCCGAGTGTTCTACATATTCCTGCATTGGTTAGAAATATGATTTCTTTAAGAAAGATGGATGATGCTGGTGTAAAAACAGTGTTCGAGAAGGATTCCTATAAGATGGTTTGGGGAGCACTAGTATTGATGCAGGGAGTTTGGATTGGAACTCTATACAAGCTACAAGATAGCACTATTGTTGATGGGTGCAACAGTTTTGTGGTTCCTGAGAGAAGCAAAAAATCTAGTGGTCTCTGGAGAGAAGACCATGCTGTGGCATCAAAGGCTTGGACATATTGGAGAGAAGGGCCTTCAAATACTTCATGGTAAAGGTATGGTAGAAGGTATGAGTAATATCTCTATGGATTTTGATTTCTGTGAAAATTGTGTATAATAGAAGTAGAATCGGGTGAGTTTCCCCTCTAATGGTAAGAGGGCGAAACAGATATTAGAGCTTGTGCACAGTGATGTGTTTGGACCTGTGAAGGTTCCATCATTGGGTAAGTCTGTGTACTATGTATCATTTATAGATGACTTCTCAAGGAATACATGGATATATTTCCTTAAGAAAAAATCTGAAGTCTTTGACAGGTTTAAAGAATTTAAGGCTCTAGTGGAAAACCAGACAGAGAAGAAGATAAAGGTGTTGAGGATTGATAACGGTGGAGAGTTTTGCAGTAAGGAATTTGAAGAATTTTGTAAGAAGTGTGGTATAGCATGGCAGAAGACTACTCCATATACACCTCAGTAAAACGGAGTTGCAGGAAGAATGAACAAGACGTTGATGGAAAGGGCAAGAAGCATGCTCAGTGGTGCCAGGTTAGGACAAGAATTCTGGGCAGAGGTGGTGGAGACAACATGTTACCTGGTCAACAGATCACCTTCATCAGCATTGGAGGATAAGACTTCACAAGAGGTATGGACTGGTAAGAAACCCTCTCTTTCACATTTGAGGGTATTTGGATGTGATGCATATGTACATGTTCCAAAGGAGAAATGAACTTAGTTGGATAGTAAATCTGAAAAGTGCATCTTTATTGGGTATAAAGGGTTATAAGCTTTGGAACCTAGTAATAAAGAAGGTTGTGTATAATCAAGATGTGGTGCTCAGAGAGATGAAAGAAGTTATTAAACATGAAGTCTAACCAAAGGAACCTGCGAAGATAGAGTTTGAGCTAAAGGAAGAAGAATCAGACTCTACAGCGGAGGAGGAATCAGAAGATGAAGAGCCACAAAATCCAGGTGTGAGAAGATCAGTTCAAGAAAGAAGGCAGCTAGAAAGGTATAGTCCATCTGCTTTCTGTTCAAATTTTTCTTTATCTATTACTGATGATGATCCCAAACTGTGAAGGAAGCAGTAGATTTAGAGGATGAAAAAATCTGGAAAGAGGCCATGGTTGATGAAATGGCATCTTTGCACAAAAATAAGGCTTGGGATTTGGTGGAGTTGCCGACTGGAAGGAAACCCATTGGCAGCAAATGGATGTTCAAGAAGAAGACAAATGCAGAAGGAAATGTGGAGAAATAAAAAGCTCGGTTGGTAGCAAAAGGTTATTCCCAGGTGCCGGGAATTGATTTTGGTGATATTTTTCCTCCTGTTGCCAAGGTAACTTCTATTAGATTACTTCTATCTGTTATTGTTTCCTTTTATTTTGAGGTAGAACAGATGGATGTGAAGACAACATTTCTTCACGGGGATCTGGAAGAGGAGATCTACATGAAGCAACCTAAAGGATTTGCAGTGAAGGGTAAGAAAGAACTGGTATGCAAGTTAAGAAGTCTCTATATAGGTTAAAACAGACACCAAGGATGTGGTATCAGAAATTTGATACATTTATACGGGGACTTGGCTTCACCAGAAGCAAAGCGGATCATTGTGTGTATTTTAAATTAATTGGTGACCATTATTGCTGGTCTTGTGATGTGGATTGATATGTCTGGTTGGAAATGACAAAGAAATTATCCAGGATTTGAAGACCCATTTGTCCTCCAAATTTGACATGAAAGATCTTGGTGCTGAAAACTATATTTTGGGCATGGAAATTAAAAGAGATCGGACAAAGAGGAAGCTTTGGTTAAACAAGAGGAAGTATGTTGAGATAATATTGTAGAGGTTTAATATAAAGGATAATAAACTTGTGAAGGTTCCTATTCCTATAGGTGTAAAGTTATCTGCTGAACAGTGTCCCAAGACACAAGAAGAGGAAGAGGACATGTCCCGTGTTCCATATGCAAGTACAGTCGGTAGCCTGATGTATGCGATGGTCTGTACTAGACCAGACATTGCACATGCAGTGGGAGTATTGAGTAGGTTTATGTCAAAACCAGGGAAGGAGCACTTGACAACAATGAAGCGGGTTTTCAGGTATTTGCGTGGCACTAGTGATTATGGTTTGTGCTACCAAGGAAGACTAGGATTAGATAGAGTGTTGGATATTCGTGGCTTCATTGATGCAGACTGGGTTGGAGATCTGGATCAGAGAATATATACAAGTGGGTATGTGTTTAACCTATTTCGAGGTGCAGTCAATTGGATGAGTAAGAAAAAATATGTAGTGGTACTATCAACTACAGAGGCAGAATACATTGTAGCCATTCATGCAAGAAAGGAAGCAGTTTGGTTGCAGAGATTGTATTCAAGTATGGGGTTAGTACAGGGAGCTATAAGGATAGAATGTGATAGCCAAAGTGCAATTTTCTTGGCAAAGAACCCTGCATATCATTCAAAGACAAGCACATTGATGCTTCAGTATCACTTTTGAGGAAATGAAGACAAAAAAGTGTGCTGGTAAAGGTGGACACTTTGAAGAATTGCAAGATGCATTGACCAAAATCTGTGAGCTTTGAGAAGTTCTCTTGGTGTAGAGAAAGAATGGGCATTGCAGGGCTGGATAAATGATTAAGCTCTCTTGTGACCCCCCGTGGAAGGAAAACAACAAGTGGGAGAATGTTGGGTTGTGTTATATTCTTTCCATGACTAGCTCACGTAGTTAACCGGGGGGTTAGAGGGGGGGCGGAGCCCCCCCTTTCGTTGTGCTGATTGCGTAGCGGGGGAGTCACAAGGGGTTTTAGGGGTGTAGGTAACCCCACTCTATGGGGTTTGGGACAGCGCCCTGGTAAATTTTTGTTTTGGAACCTATGTTAGGTTGGGCGGACCCACCTATGGTTTTGACCATGATTTCCGTACATGTTTTTGGATGCAATGGTTTTCGGTCCATAGTTTTGGGCGCGATGGTTTTCGATCCATGGTTTTGGACATGATGGTTTTCAGTCCATGGTATTGGATGCTTTGGCATGTATAAATATGTATTGTAACATTGAAAGGACAATGATGAAAAATCAAGCTATTAGTCCCGGTTTTGGGATCCAGGGGAAAATCTCTGTGTATATGTGTTCTATGTGTTATGCTCTCGCATTGTTTATTTTCTGTGTTTTAGAATTTGTATGCAGGTAATTTCTATATAGGATTAAAACCTACACACTGGATGCCCGTGCTAGGTGAGGACTACACCAATAGCATATTCTGAGGCACCTATCTCAATTTCAAATGGTTGTTGCAAGTCTGGCAGTGTGAGTAATGGTGCAGAGCAGAGGCAGTGCTTCAACTCAACAAACGCCTTCTGTTGGGACTCAGACCAAGGAAAAATTTCTTTCGCCCCGTCCTTAGTAATCTTACTCAAAGGAAAAGTGATATGGGAGAATCCCAACATGAACCTCCGATAGAAATTTGCAAGGCTAAAAGAGTTGTGAAGCTCCGTTAGAGTGGTCGGGGCTGGCCAATCCTGAATGACTTGGATCTTGGTTGGGTCCACATGCACGCCATGCTCATGTATGATGTAACCCAATTATTGGACATGGATCATACCAAAGGTGCATTTCTCCAAGTTGACACAGTTTGTGTTTCCGAAGGGTTTGAAGGACTTGTCGAATGTGTTGCAAGTGTTCTTCCCAACTCTTGCTGAAGATGAGGATGTCGTCCAGATAAACCATCACGAACAAGTTGGTGAAGGACCGCAAGATGTCATCCATTAGCCTCATAAAAGTAGCAGGGACATTTTCCAATCTGAAGTGAATAACTAACCATTCAAAGAGGCCTTCCTTAGATTTAAATGCAATCTTCCATACATATGTGGGCTCTATTGGAACATAGTGATAACCAGACTTCAAATCGATCTTGCTGAAATAGTTGGCCCCCTTGAGTTGGTCCAGCTAGTCATCAATCTATGGGATTGGATATTGTTCCTGACAATGATTTTGTTTAGTGCCCGATAATCAATCCAGAGCCTCCAGGTCCCATCCTTCTTTTATACAAGTATAATCGGGCTCCCATAAGGCGAGGAACTTGGTTGTAGGTGCCCTTTTTGTAGCAACTCCTAGATTTGTTGCTTGATCTCTTGATTTTCCAAAATGGAGCAACGATATATCATCTCGTTGGGTAGAGGTGCTCCAGGAGTCAGATTGATTGAATGTTTGACCTGACAATGCAAGGGTACCCCTGTGGGTGAGGAGAAGATGTCCTTGTATTCTTCCATGACCGTATCCACTTGCTTCTGCTGCTTGGAGGAACCCTTCCCGAGGGCCATGGATGTGGCTACAACCTTCCCCTTACTTTGAGAGCGAATCAGAAAGAAAAAAAAAATCTCATCCTGGGAGATGACCTTACTGCATTGCTTAGCAGAGATCAAAGAGATGGTGATAGGTGGGGCTACCTATGGTATCCTGTATAACTTAGTACCCAAATAAATAATAAGAGAGTGAGGTCTAGATTGATATACAACATGCCGCTTCCATAAGTATGGTTATCTTAATAATACAAAACTTCAAGAGGAGCAACATCACACAGTACCTCATCTATTAAAGGATTGATGTTGTAGGGAAGGTGACACTGCAGGCTGACGCAAAGATCTCTTCCTTGGTGAAGCCACCCGATGGTGTACGAATGCAGATGTGTTGTAGTCGGTAGGCCCAGTTGCTTCACGACCTCTATTAAAATGAGGTTCTTTTGGCTCCCACTGTCAACAATGAACTGCAGCAGAGAACCCTTCACCCACATCTGTGAGTGGAATAGGCGCTCCCCCTCTTCTGGATCTTTAGGCTCAATATTCTATATCTTGTTGGTGGCCACAATAGCACTGGGCTCCACGTCAATGATCTGCTTCCATTTATCATTCCCCTTGTCAGGTTCTAACTCAGATTCGAAACATGCGTCGAACTCAGAAGCCTTCAGCTTGAGCACCAGTGACTTGCTTGGCACGACACTCACTTGTGTTGTTAGTGGAGCTCTTATGGAACTCACATGAATTTCTCGTGTCCTTCTTTGTCTTCGTGGTGTTGTTCTTTGCTTGTGGCTTTGGTGGGTTATACTAGGTTGTCGGGGACTTGTATTTTCCCTTTGATCTACGGTTTGGGGGCATCTTTCCCTTGCTTCGGATTCGTAAATCCAAAGTCTCACTTTTTCTGTTTAAGCTTCTGCTCAATCTTGACAGTGTATCGGTATGCCATTGCCGAGCGAGGAGATGTCCAAGAACTCCATCTCATCCTGGATGTACCTATGTAGACAACAGTGATACTTGAGTACCAAATGTTTCTCATAATCCTTAATACCCAACTTCGTTGCAAGGGTATGAAAAACATGGGTAAACTCTGGCACGTCTTGGTCCCTTCCCTGTCGCAGTGAGGTCCAATTTATGTATTTATCCTCATAGCTCCCGATAGGGTAGTACTGCTCCTTGATGACATCCCAGAACAAATTCCAAGTGGTGCAGCCAAAAATAGTGAGAGCGTACTTTCATCCTTCTACTCACAGTAGGTTTCCCACTAGTCCTTAACGTGGGGGGTGGCTTTGAGAAGAGCAAAAGTAATCTTTTCCCGATTGGAAAAATCAAGAACAAAAAAAATATCCTTCTAGCAGATTTAAC
Source organism: Pinus taeda (assembly GCA_000404065.3). Taxonomy (NCBI): domain Eukaryota; kingdom Viridiplantae; phylum Streptophyta; class Pinopsida; order Pinales; family Pinaceae; genus Pinus; species Pinus taeda. The sequence goes on from APFE031582474.1 coordinate 14,720, forward strand.
CATTTATCTATGTCATCCGCATCTATCTGACCCTGAAATATGGGAATGTCAAAGTTAACTTGTACCTTAAAGGGGTGGAGCTTCCAGAGTCGTTGTTGGAAGTAGATGTGTCGCCCTTGGGTAACCGCTGAAGGATCTGGAAAAAGTTGTCCATCATCGCATTCCTCTGTTGCTCAAGGGCTTCTTCAAGCAAGATTTTGAAAGGATCTCTTGCCCCCTCATCTTTCTTTTCTTCCCCCATGGGAGGTCGTAGGGATTTGCAAGGATGGTCTTGCAAAAGTTTGACCAGTTCAAGCCCTAACTCCTTATATCCCAACCTCATTGGGGACATGCAAAGAAAAACAAAGAAAAAGCAGACCACTCAAATACCACTGATCCGAATTTAAATAGGAACACAACAAATAATAGATATAACCATGAATACAAAGATGCAACAAAAATAACACTTCATTTCATTTATATCAAATACTGAAATATGCTTACAAACAAAATGGAAATAAGACTAGCTAGGGCAATGTAACTTATCTCTGAGAAGAGATGTGGCGGCTACATGCCTTTGAACTGTGTTACAATGAGGATCAAGGGCCTATTTATTATTGAAAAACATGAGAAAATTCTAAACAACCAAATCCCTAACCCCAGGAGATATAACACCGAGAGTTTGTGGGCCCAGTTGGGGTTAGTTGGGTAGCCAACTTCTCGAGGTCATAACTTGGTCATATTATCTCCATTTGGCGTGTATGATACATTTTTGGAAAGGTCTCTCTGAGTAATACAAAACTTTCCAAATTCCCTTGTATCGGACCTCAAAAAAAGTCGTTTAGGGGGTCAAAAATTCTTCGGAAGTTCAGGACACGAAAAAATACTAAAAATAGTAAATGTTGAAATAAACAAGGAAAGAAATGAAACTAACTGGAGGTCTAGGTGGGATAGGTGGGTGACCCCCAATATCCTCTTGGATCACTATCATCCAAAGGGTTCACCCTTATGCGCTCCTTTGGTTCTTATGGGGAAGCCCTCCTAGGGTGATGTGGCTATGGGACCTCATTGCACTAGAACTCTGCCAATCAATGTTATTGCTACCTGCTAACTCCTCAGGCTTACGTCATCCTGGGAAATCCCTTTATGCATTAATTTTGTGACCTCTAGAGAACCTCTTGTTGGGATTATGTGTAATAGGCTCCACCATCAACCAATCACCATCTACTCCACTTAAATACTTCGCCACATTTGGTGACAACACCAAACTTGATCACCAATTTACCCCTTTTCCAATTTAACTCTACAATATTTAACGTTTTGGTGCACTTACCTTTGACTCGTAATAACTTCTGATCCAAGAGGTCATTTTCATACTTCAATATATCGTTGGAAATCTATTTCTAAACATTATCTAACTATGCCACTTCCAAGAGCATCTGAGTTGATATTACGAGGCAAAAATTCCTTCAAATCCAGGGACTCCCAACCATCATAGTTATAGTATTATAGCTTTTCAATTGTCTAGATACTCTAATGATTCTCTACCAAAGACTACAACAACCATAACAATCCCCTGAGCTTGAAACACCATGCACATCAATGCTAGCCCAATTGACATCAATGCCAACACACTCTATGCCACCAACCAACCTAACAATGCCAACAATCCAACAAAGGAGTAGATGTATGATATTTTACATGAATTATTGAGCTTCAAAAAGTATTCCCCTTCCTACCCCTTATTTCTTCATGAGCAACTCATTCTTTTTTTATTAGCAAAAATTGAAGAAAACAAGCCGTATGGAATGACTACCACCATGACTTTTCTAGAGACCTTCAATCATAGTAACTTTGTAGAGAAACATTTGTTGTGTGAGTTATACCTGTAAGAACTTATCTAGTATGGAGAGAAGAGTTTTAATCTTTCACCCTATGTGGGGGACATCCGATTAAGAGCATATACGTCATTTGTTCAAAACCAAATAAACTAGAAATTGGCTTATGAGGCTGTAACAAAAAACCAAGAAAACAAGTTACTGAGGAATCTATGGGGATCATGGCCCTGTTGCAGTAGTGGTTAGAACTTATGGAAACTTCCTTGGGTCTCCGAAGTGGATGACTATTAGGCATGATTTCCGAAGAGGAATCTAGGACTTTTTTTCTAGAAATATTGAATAGATAAAACAAGGTGCATTAGAAGGTAGTAGATTAAGTTAGGAAGCATATGGTAAGAGACTAAAGGATAAAGATCCATACTGCTAGCCACATTTGTTACATTCCATTTTGAGAGTACCAATATGTGTCCATTGTATCAAGTGTTGTGGGCCTAGATGGCTTTGATTGAAGTTTCGATTTAATCTCATTTGGCTTCTAGTGCCTAAGTATAAACATTATTAATAGTTGAAGCCTAGAGATGCAAAAATATGGTGGGAAGAGCTCATTATTTCTGATGTTTTAGGGCTAATTTGGCCGAGACAATTAGGATTCTCAACATTCTAACTACTCGCTAAAATGAGGCAATCATTGTGGCATCAATCTTATTTGCAATTAATTTGTTGTAATTCTTCTAAAAAAGACCTCCAATTACTATTATTTTAACATCCCGAGAATTGAAAGATTCACATGGTTGTTCATCAAAATTTGTACCATGATTGGACTACACAAACAAACTTATAAGAACTTGTATCTCTCTGCCCTGAAAAGGGGGTTGACATTATTGCTTTGAACTCTGCAATTGTACATCTTTTTTTTTAGAATTAATGCAATCCTTAGCGATGTTGCGATTCACCTTATGATTTGTTGTTCTCGCTTGTGAGCTATAAGCTTTTCTAGCTCCCTTCTAAGGAGGAATAACCCTCCTCTTTAACAAGGATCATTGTGCGTACATAAAGGTAGCATAGTTACTTTGTTTATTTGCTTGCAGGTTGTGGTTTCAATTCCTTTAATTTTGTTTTTATCACTATTACAAAATCCTTATTGTATTAAGGCCTCGTTGTTACTGATATGTTACGATAGCTTGCATAAGGGTTGAACAATAGAATATTAACATTCAACCATAGCCATCATAGAATTAATCTTCGTCATTCATATGTTATTGTTGTTGATTTACAACTATTACAAATTACTATGATTTACCTTTGTTACAGAGTGTTGATTTACTTTTGTTACAGTTTCCCTTTATTGTTTTCAACCCTATGTCATTGATGCCATCTCAAGAGTAGCATTTATGTTAAAAGAGTGGTTGTGTTGTTACATGGATTCCATCTCTAGGTTGGTAGCATAAGAACTAGTGATTGTGTGATTGTGGTTGAGCTATTTCATGCAAGTGAGGACTTGATTTATGTGAGTGTTATTTCCTTTTTGCAAGAGTGGTAGAGTAGTTGAGTGCTCTTTTATTTCTGCAAATGTGATTTCCATTCCTAGAACTATGTGCAAAGAGTTTTCTTTTATGCAAGTGTGAAGTTTGACACCGAGATGTTTATTCACAACAATGAAGTTGATTTTCATTCATGCAAGTGTGAATAGCTAGAGTAACATTGGGCTTTGATTGAGAGTTGAGTTCTTCTTGAGGAGCATCATGTGTCTTAGGAAATAGTTAGTTCCAGTTAATGAATGTTGCCTATATATACTATGCCCAATAACCTTGAAATAAATAGACCTACCTTGGTTGACAATTTATGTTAGTGAGGTTGCATTGTGAAGACAATAAAATCCACCAACACCTTACAAAATAAAAGTAGTAGTTAATCTCAAAGAAATATGATGGTGTTTATTTACTAACTCACCAAAAAATTGCAATTGTTGTACATAAAACCATAGCATATTACTTAAACCAAAAAGCTTGCCTTCACTTACAGAAATTTTGATGCATTTGGAAGGGCTTCAATAACTCTGATGTTGTGGATATTCTGTGTGACTTCTGAACCACAAGTTGTGATGCATGTTTGTTATCTAAGAAACAACTAAAATCCATACTACCAACCTAGATACATTTTAACTTTGAAGGTACCAAGCATCAAGAGGGATCAAATCTCTTCACTCCAAAAGTGATTTGCACCTCAAAAGATTTGATCTCTCATGACACTTGGTAGATCTGGAATTAAAATGGATATAGGCTAGTATTTTATAAATTTCACATCTCTATATATAAAAGTATTCTCATATTTTATTTTATTAAAACCTTGATTTAATCTCTATGGAATATCCACTAAATATTTTTAGTAGTGAGGGTATAAAGTTTAGATATATATCAAAACTATAACCTTTTTTCTTCTAGATTTAATTTAAAAAAATGTTATAAAATAAGTTAAAATAAAATATTTTGATTGTGATATGAGTTACCATTTTCAGCATGTGAAATTGACAAGTCATAGTATTGGCCCATGGTCCATGGTAAAGTGGGGGTGAATATAAATTTTGTTATGTTGTAAGTTTATCGCAAGTATTAAGTTTTTATGTGCTTATTAATTAAATTTAAATATGGTTTGACTCTAAAAATAGATTTTCTGATTGACCATTATTAATTTATCATTCACCAATTCAACTTATAATGTTTAACTTTGAAAAACAATATTTGGTTTTCAATATCATTAAAAAAAGTAGTTTTCAAACATTTGATGGAACCATAACTTGAAGGTCGTATTGTAGTTTTTGCATAATATAATCTCATCTAGATAACTACATCATATATTTTAAGCCATAATTTATAGATATGATTCCAATATTCATGCATGATTTTTAAATATTTGTATCCAAAAATAAAAATAAAAATTCAAAATAACTCACACTCACGTAAATAACGTATTTACCATAAGTTACTCCCCATCATAATTTAATCAAGTCCTTGCATAAAAATGAGTAGAAATAAGATGTAAATAAATATACTTATTAGGAGTCACTTCCCACCATTATTTATGTTTTCCTTGTCACTTTTGTAGGAGTAAAACTATAAATGTACAACTTATTTATTTAACAAAATTTATGCAAGTTCTTGGGCCTCCAGGATCAATTAATTTATCCACTTCACATCTCAATTTATTAGCTTCTTCCAAGGCAAGACTATACGATTGCAACACTTGTTTTAATTTATATGTTAAAATAGATCTTAAAATATAACTAGTATTTATATGTTATATATTTTAATGTGACCATAGTCTAACTTATAGACAAATGAATTTTTTTTTTTGGTTAATTGTAATCAAAATCCAGCAAAGATTTTTAAAAATTTGAATTTAAGTTGTTTAATTTGTAAAATTTGAATGTCTCTTAAATTTCTCAGAGCAAACCAACATTAAAATATTTATACTCATTTACGGATACTACAATATCTCTCGAGAATCAACATCACACAAAGCTCTATGTCACCTTTATACTAAATTGTAGAACCCCAATCCAACTGCAAATACATCATAATTTGGAGATGGCCAATTTAGTCGAGCCCTTTCTTAATATCTTTCCTGCCGCATTTTTTGGAATCTCACTCACAAAAGCCACATACGAACCTTCTTGGTGCCACCTATGAAGACAAACCAAAACCAGGAAGAAGTATGACATGTTTAATAATGATAGTAGTGACATAATTTGGGAAGCTTGATGAAATAATTAAAAAATTCAAAACTATCCCCTGCTAGTTAGCAATTTTCAAAACCTCTATTGACAGTGTAAATATACCGTATTTACAACGCAAATTACATGTTGAGCTACAAAGTTGATTACACTGTTTTGAGATAGTGTGCTTCCAGGTTTCCTTACAATATATGCCATTGGAACCAGGCCAGCTTCTTTGTCTGGAAACCTGAAACTATGCATAATATTTTAAATATGACTCTTCAACACCATAGAAATCAATGACCAGGTATAATATATTTTGCATAGAGGATTCTTTGTGACTGACACAACTCAGGATTATAATTACGTCATAAAGTGTTTCTCTCTAAAATCCATCCCTTTTTTTTGTCTACCTGTGGTTCCTGGACACCGTAGGATTAGATGTTAGAGGATTGCAAAAATTTGAACGGTCGATCAAAACAGTTACTAATTCATTGGAAATAGTTACAAATTACAAAATTTCAGATGGAGGACTCAACAGCCGCGGTTTCTAATTCTTCTGGGCCATCGCCTCCTCCGGTTCTCACGCGCAAATTCTATGAGATTTTGCCATTGCAGGTAGTGCCTGTTTTGCCCGTGGATGGCTACTCAAGATGTCGAGATGAAGGACTCAACAGCCGCGGTCTCCAATTCTTCTGCGCCATCGCCTCCTCCAGTTCTCACGCGTAAGTTCTATGAGATTTTGCCATTGTAGGTAGTGCCTGTTTTGCCCGTGTTTGTGTTGAAATTGAGGTATATTTGTGGGTGTTGCAGATCTGAAGATTACTGGGCTTCTAGTGCCCCGACACACGAGAGTTAACATTGCTAATCTACTCTCGTTTTTTAAGTAAGTCTACATGTTTAAGCTGGTAGGTTATAAGTCTTTAGCGATTTACACAGGGATCTGAACATTCTTTTTTTGTTTTCTTTAATAGGGCTAAGTCTCTGTTTCTTGTCATGCCTGTAGGTCCTCGGGTTGTTCTCTAATTCAAGGGCTTCCAGCGCCGAGGAAGGCACTTGAATCCTTCGGTACAGATAATGTGTTCTGAACCCTTTACGATTCGCCAAAAGGTCTGTGTTGGTCCAAGTGTGGTTGCCGACTACTTACATCCACTGCGGGGAAATCTTTACATCCACTACGGGTAAATATTTGACTCTCTGGGATGTTGCCGAAGGTCGAGAGATTGCCCGTATTTTACTCCAACGGATTCCCTTCCATGCTGGTCTTCATACTGGATCATTCAATCCATCTTTGGCTTTAGCTTGTCCCTTCACTAGTCGACCAATCCTCGTGGAGTTCAATTCAAGAAAACAATATATACTTCTAGTTTCAGCACATTTTGTTGACTCTGAGAAGATTTGAGCTTTTTGCCTGGATGAAACATCTGGCTGTACAAATGGAACTTCTGTTATATGGGACTTTGAAACTAGAGGGGCTGCCAAGGAACTTTGTGACAAAGACCATAGTGCAACTATTACAAGCATGTGTTGGTCCAAGTGTGGTCGCCAAATACTTACATCCACTACGGGTAAATCTTGACTCTCTCGGATGTTGCCGAAGGTCAAGAGATTGCCCATATTGAACTCCAACGGATTCCCTTCCATGCTGGTCTCCATCTTTGGCTTTAGCTTGTCCCTTCGCCAGCCAATCAATCCTTGTGGACTTCAATTCAAGAAAACAATACATACTTCCTGTTTCAGCACATTCTGTTGACCCTGAGAACATTTGAGCTTTTGTTTGCCTGGATGAAACATCTGGCTGTACAAATGGAACTTCTGTTATATGGGACTTCGAAACCAGAGGGGTTGCCAACGAATTTTGTGACAAAGACCATAGTGCAGCTATTACAAGCGTGTGTTGGTCCAAGTGTGATCACCAAATACTTACATCCACTACAAGTAAATATTTGACTCTCTGGGATGTTGTCAAAGGTCGAGAGATTTCCTGTATTGAACTCCAACGGATTCCCTCCATGCTGGTCTCCATCCTGGGTCATTCAATCCATATTTGGCTTTAGCTTGTCCCTTCGCCAGTTGACCAATCCTCGTGGAATTCAATTCAAACAAACAATATATACTTCCTATTTTAGCACATTCTGTTGACCCTGAAAGAATATCAACTTTACTATTTATTGCTGCAACTTTTAATAAGAGAGGTGACTAAATTTATGTGGGGAATTCGAAAGGGGAGGTATTGATTATTGACACGGAAACGAGAAAATTGCTGGAGTTTTCACCTCCCTCAGATTGTTCTTTAACACTTTGGATTTGGCTCAGGTATCGTTGTTTACTGTCACAGAGGATTCTATTTTTATTAGTTGACATTATTTGATGGTGGATTGTAGTAATACAGAGACAAACCTCTATGATAGTGCTTGCTGGTACACCACTCATTCCCTTCTGTTTTGTACACCACTCATTTCCCTCTATTTTGTTTTTTATAGTATTTTTTAAGAAACACTTGTTAACTCTAAGTTGCCCACAGATAAAATTACACATCCTTCATACTAAACGGTAGAATAAGCCTATGAACTCAATCAATTTATTACTACTTTAACCATAAGAAAATTTCTACTTTAAGCATAAGCAAAAGCACAAGAACTCACGACATGGTTGAAATTCAAATTTGAGTACTTTAAGAACAAATCAGAGACTCCTTTGTTCCTCTTGGGTTTTAGTAGTTGCTGTTAATATATAATATTTGTTGGATAGGTGCTACTATCATTGTTCATGCCCAAATGGACCATATATCTTACATGGTTGAATACTCTATGCAGTCATTCCCAAATCTTAGGCAGACAAATACACACGATATTTTAATAGTATGTGGTCCCATAGGCCTGGTTTTTCCTATTTCGATTTTTAAAATTTCAGTAATGCAATCTTCTATTAGAATATCATGTTTTGAAAATATTTGTAGGGATGAGCAGTGGAGAGCATATTCTATTGAAATCTTTGTAGGGTATATTTGAGGATTGTGAGACGACTCTAAAGCAATGAACCCTTGTCCATCTTTGATGTGTAGATGTATCCTCCATAATGTATTTAAATTGGTTTTTAATATATGAAGTATGCTTTCAAGTAATTCGTTGTATGCCTTTAGTTTTTAATATACAAAGTTGTCTTTCAAATAATTACCGGAGATAGCATAGGAGCGTATGTCATACATGGTTGAATACTCTATGAAATCATTCCCAAATCTTAGGCAGACAAATACACACGATATTTTAATAGTATGTGGTCCTGTAGGCCTCCTCTTTCCTGTTTTGATTTTTAAAATTTCAGTAACACAATCTTCTATTAGCATATCATGTTTGGAAAAGATTTGAAGGGATGAGCAGTGGAGAGCATATTCTATTGAAATCTTTGTAGGGTAGATTTGAAGATTGTGAGACAACTCTAAAGCAATGAACACTTGTCCAGCTTTGTCCAGCTTTGATGTGTGTAAATGTATCGCCATAACGTCTTTAAATTGGTTTTTAATATACGAAGTATTCTTTCCAGTAATATGTATGCCTTTAGTTTTTAATATACGAAGTTGTATTTCAAGTAATTACTGGAGATAGAATAGAGGTTTTAAGTGTCAAGGCCATATAGAGGTGTCCAAATTTTTAACTATGGAACTTTTTGCTATTTTTCTTAACCATTAAGTAAAATAGCTAACATTTCATATTTCCAAAAAAAATGCTGATTATTATTTATCAATTATAAAGCTTGATTGAAAGAGAAACAAAAGAAATAATTGTTGGTTGAAACAAGATGTGTAGCAATCTGTGAGCTGATAAAATTATCATTATCTTTTATATGTTCTTTTTACATTGAGACTGAAGTCTGCAAAATTCAGATGTTTCAAATGGCTAAAGATTCTATTAGCATTTACAAAAGTAGAGTTAAATATTTTGATTTTTACTGGTTGAGTTTAGAGGTTTATTTTACCATCCATTATGATGTGTAAAGCTAAAGTTGTGTGTTGGTCATCAAAGTTGAAATTTTGGTTATGTCTAAAAATTTACACATGAAGAAATTGGATCCCTCTGGGTTCATGGAAATTGGTTGGATCCCTCTCCGCTCATATTAGATCCGGTTCATATTAGAATCATTTCTCAACAGTTCTTCCTCTGGTTGCAACAGTATTTGTTGTAGTCTATGCAAGTTGCAGACATTTCAATTTACACAATTTACTTAATAATATGCAGAGTATTACCTTCATTGTGAAAGAATTTGCATTTTGCAACTGCATGACAATTAAAAGCTTCATTGTGAAAGAATTTGGATTTTGCGAACTGCATGACAATTAAAATAAATCAACAAAGACAATGTATGATTAAGATCAATATCTCTTTAATTAGTTTTCGGGTTGTAGTTTCAAGTTATCCTTATTAATGTTTGGTAAGAAAGTCTTCTACCTTCAAATCTGGAAATGATCCTTTGAGTGCTCATATTCTGCCTTTAAATACGAGGTTGTTAAAGTTGTTCATTAAAATCTGTTAACCTCCTTTTAAGCATGGTCAACACTGCCACCTGTATCCACAAGTTCATCTCACACAACAACTCTGCTAAGAAATAACTTACTAAATGCTATTTCTTCTTTTCTGCTAGAGCAAATT
>APFE031582492.1:0-15601 GCA_000404065.3 Pinus taeda
TAAGTATAAAAAGACTTTTTATTTATTTACCATATCTCCACTTTATTTATTTATTTGTTTACACCCTTGCATGTATAGAAGGTGACTTATGGAGTAAATATAAAAAATGATTTATTTATTTACCATACCTCCCATTTATTTATATTTTTACTATTTTACCATACCTCTTTTATAAATATGGTATTTGGGCCTTTGGCCCATAGGATTCACTTAAATAAAACCTATTCTTGAAAATGGGCGAATGGATTCACTTAAATAAAACATATTCTTGAATATGGGCGAATGGAAGGTTGTAACTCCTAATTTCAAGGACTAAATTTACCTTTTTTACCCTCTCCCTTAAAATGAGGTGGGCTATTTGAGGTGATTTATAAAAATGTACTATGATACAAAATATTCACCCACTAAAAACTTAAAACCCCTTAATTTCACCAAAGGGCGAACATTCACCCCTAAAGTCACCCCTACATCCCTCTGAAAGTAAGAGACCAACATGCCAACGCTATTATATCAGGACTAGAAGAGATTGGTAGTGCAGTAAGGGACTACACCAGAATGTTGTAGGAGTCACTTGATGTCCTCATGAATCCGCGGGACAACCCCAACATCTAGCGCTTAGATACAGAGGCATATGAGCTCCAAAAACAATAAGATAGCGTCAAAGGGACCCCGTAGATGGTGACCCTCAGAGGCTCGCACGAATGCAACAGGCCCAAGTGCTGAAAGAGTAGGTGGATGTAGCACAACACAAAGAAGTAGTCTTGAAGACACGAACTCAACCTTGGATTGACGAGGCCTTCACCATCACAATAGAAATTGAAGGCATGCTCACGAAAATTCAGGGGACACAGGAACAGATGCAGGGAATCAGTTCCAACACGCGGTCTCGGAACAATGAGTATAGGAGATTTAGCAGGCAGTCGCTCAGTGTGCTGCCGACCTTCCAGTGGTTTGAACAAAGTTGGAGGGACTCCACATGAAGATCTTTGCACCAATAGAGGGACTCGAGGGTGAGTCACGATGCTTGTGTTGGGGGCTGTTGGGCATGGAATCCCCCCAAGGAATGTTTTGGGGCTTAAAGCCCAAGTTTTGGAAAAGTCCTTTGTAAAGGCTCTGCGATTTGTGGGCATGGAGCACGAAGTCATAATAGAGTCACAAGGTTTTCCACCCTTGTTTCTGTAATGCAATGTTGGCTTGATAGACCTAGCCATGGTTCGCAGACCATGGGACTGTATAAATAGAGCGAGGCTCTAAGTGTAGAAGATACTGAATAGAAGAAATATAATAGAAGCATGATGAGTCTAAGAGATTGAGTCGAAATGAAAAGTGTGTCTTGGGTCGTAGAGTAGGAGAAAGCTCTGCAGCTGAGTGTGCAGAGGCCTAGTAGTCCGCAATTGAGTGCACGGACCCCTACATCAAAGTGGGCAAGGCAGGTCGAGTTTGTAACCATTGGAAACATCAATAAAGAGAAGTTTTATCATATTTCTATCTATCTTTTCCTGTTTTATGTATTATTGGGTAGGAATTACAAGTTTACTATTTATTTGTTGTGCGAACTCATAGGAATGTGTTGTATAAATAAATTTAACATAAGGCATCCAATTATATGAAGATAACTGACTGGTGTAGAAAGATAAGTGAATTGTGTAAAGCATTACTCCAGCAGCATGGAGGACCCATAGCCCCTAGTTAGGGTTGTGCGAAGCCAAGTATATCAGGGTGTGAGGGACAGGGAGGTGTGCAAAGTAGCCTACGCGAAGGAATTAAAAGTTGGACCAAAGCAACCTCTCAAACATCTCCAGGGTGCAGAAACCTAGTTCCATCATCCCCCTTACTAGTTCGGGTTAGAATTCAGTGCTTGCTCTGCAAACTATTACCGAAAGGGCCAGCAGTACAGGGATTCATTTTGTTAATTAACTCTGACCCTGGGTCAAGCCCCAACAAGCCAACACCACCTCCTCCTCCACTTCAGAGTTCAACAAACATTGAGGTAGTAGTTGTCCATCCATCATCTTCTGCTGCAAACCAACCACCTCCTCCTCCACCTCAAAGTTCGACAAATGTTTAGGCAATAGTTTACCATCCGTCGTCTTGTGTTGCAGACCATGATGACACTACTACGTCTTTTGTATCACATATTTGATTGCATTTATTTTACTTGTTGTATATATATTTATATATATATATATATATATTAATATTGCATTTCTTTCTTCATGTTTATGTACTTAATTTATATGTTGTTGTTGATGTGTATATTGTTAGGTCATGTTAGGTATGTACATTTAATGTTCTTGTAGATTATAGATGTGTACATGATAGCCATTATTTGACATGAGATGTATGTTAATTTGAGAATGTGTGTGGTCATGATGCTAGATTACAATGTTTTTATTTTGTTAGATGTGATCACGATGATGATGCCCTATTAGATTATTAGATTATGAATTAATATTTATTAAATGTTATGAATTGGTGAACTTATATCAAACTTCTATATATGAAATTGCATGCAAAATTACTTACTTTAAAAAAATTCAAAGATATTTTTATAAATTACAAAGTTTAATATAGTTAAAACTATGATTGTAAAATTACGATAAATAATTTTCTATTTTTTAGATAGTTCATTAATATTCATTCTAACTTAATTAGTAAAATATTTAAATACTCACAAGAAAAAAATAATTAAATGTAAAATAATTTAGTTAGTTCTTAATAAGATGAAGATGTGTAACTCATTCAATTTTAGTATAAAATATTAATCATATTAAATTATTCAAAAACACAATTTAACGAATTCAATATTGGCTTATAAAATTCAATCTATTGTTAAATTTAAAAAAACTTAAGTTGGAACTTTTAATAATTTATTTTGATTGAATATTACTTAAAAGATTATATTTTTATAAAATTTAAAAAATCAAATGCTGAAGCAAGTGTCGATCCTTCTATTACATTAATTGGAAAAATAGTTTGCAATAAATACAAGTATCTCCCTGACGCCAAGGAGACAGAAAAAAATAGAAAAAGCCGTTAGGGCAAGCCTCTTAGATTTACAAGGAAAAAGATTTAACCCAAGAAAAAAAAACCATAAGAGCCTCTTGGCCTTCTGGAAGCCCACGAAGACTCCCACTGCCAAAGCCTCGGAATAGCCCAATGATCTGAGCCATTCATTTCCGCAATCAAACCGATGGCCGAGGTTGACATCGCTCCGACAAGACGACTGAAGTTTAGCGGAACCAAACCTCCAAGATGCACAAATAAACTTGACCGTCGATCCACTCTGTTAAACCCTACAGTGGAGAATTATATCGCACCGAACAAGCTGACCCCACGATAGTGTGCGATGAAGGGCGGTTTCCCAAACCACCTCCATGCCACGTGTAGGATGCTGATTGTGATCGCTGCGAAAACGCAAAAACCGTTTCCCATATCAGAGCGGTGTGATCAGGTGAAAACTGCCTATGAAGTGGTTTTGCTCTCGGAATCCCAAAAATCAGAATATTCCAGCTACCAGAAGAACCAGGATTCCTCCCGTGCCTGCTATTCCTCCACGCCTAAACCTAGAATCTGGAAAGGAAGAGGAACACTACCTTAATGAACGAATTGTGATGATCAGTATGCTCACCTCGATGAACAATGATATCCATCTCACTGACTCCATTTAATCATTTCCTGCCCCTCGAGCCCAATAATCATAAATTTCCTTGTCCTTTGCAGCTTGAGCATCACAGATAGCTTTTATCCTGCTTAAAGGCATCTCCTGCCATTTTATTTCGATTCTGCAATATGAATTAATCACTCCTTGGTTGGCCAATAGATCTGCTAGTTTATTGGCCTTCCTTTGAACATGATTGAAGCTAACCATTCGAAGGCACTGAAGATGTTTTTGGATTCTCTGGTATACTTGCATAAGTCTCCATTGTTTTGAGACCCTTTCAAGCATTGTTCCATAGCTGATTTTCTTAACTGCATTTATAGAAATCTCTGAGTCTGCTTTGATGAGCACATTACAGCTGTGATTGAGTTTAAGCAACTCCATACATTGTTCCAACACCATTAATTCAGCCATGTTGTTGGTGGCTTTGCCTAAATGGCAGTGGAAAGTGAAAATTATTTTTCCTTCTTCATCTCTTAACACACCTCCATAACCTGTGGTCCCTAGGTTACTTTTTGAAGCCCCATCAATGTTGCATTTCAGATAACCTTTTGGTGGAGGATGCCAGAACTCCTTTTCCCTTTCATTTATTTCTTGCTAAGACCCTTAAGGATGATCTTCTGCATTCCTAGCTGCTTGAGAGTTCTCAATTCAAGTGTAGTGGGAGGACTCGAGGGATAACTGTGCACAATGGTGGATATGGTCTCCTTAATCTGCTTTAATATTAATTCCATCAGGCAAAGGGGAGTAGTTTTTTCATCCTTGAAAATTCTTTTATTCCTTTCCTTCCAAACATTCTAGATAATCAAGCTTGGTTTCAAGGTCCAGGCCAAATTAAGGATCTCATGCTCTGAAAAGTTTTTTCTCCACTTGTTCAAGGTATTAATAATGCTACCTTTGTCTTTGTCTGTCTGTTGAAAAATGATGTTAAAATAATCCCACAACCAGTTGATATAGGTAGAGTTGTTGAGAATATGCTCCATTGTCTCCTCTTAAGCCTCACATAATTGGCATCTAGAGGGCCCCATAACCCTCCTCTTCTAAATTTTTTCCCAAGTTAATATTTTCTTGTGATGAACTAACCACATAAACAGTTTGATCTTCATCCATACTTGGTGGCTCGAAAGTTTTTGCCATGACTTTGCCAAAATGCAAGGGTCTAGGTTAAGGGTAATTCTTTTTGCTTCTTTGATATTAAAGATGCCTTCTTTGTTTTGTCCCCATCTTAACCGATCCTGCTCATCTGTAACCAAGATCTTCCTCTGTTCTAAAATTTTCATGAGTTCTTATGTTTTTGCTTTTATGGGACCGTCCCCTCTGCATTCTATTTTCCTCCAACTTCTCCATTTTGCAGTGTCATGAGGAAGATTCCAGAAATCTCTGACTTTTATTAGTCCTTGGAAATTATTTTCCTACTTGATGCCCATAAATTCCTCCCTTAACGGCATTGGTTCTTGTTTCCATTTATTTTCCTAGAAGAGAGCTTGTTCTCCTACTCTGATTTCCTAGAAGTTCTTGTTTATTACTAGGCTTCTGTTATCCCATGCTTTATTCCAGACGTGAGAGCCTTTTATGTTCCTTGACATTCTGATGAGATCACTCGTTTTCTAGAATCTTGCATATTTTTCTTTCCAGGTTTTATCCCATTGCGCCCTAGTTCTTTAACCCATCTCCACCAGAGTTTGGCTCCTAAAACATTACTTAGAATTTCCTGATCATCTAAGACTAGGCCTCCATGACTTTTGGGTTTACATATTTTATCCCAAGAAACGAGGGCCCATTTCTTTCTTGTTTCCTCCTTGCCCCAAAGAAAGTCTCTCTGAATGTTCCTGAATTGCTGTAAGACCCCTTTGGGAGCTGGCAGGGTTGTTAAAAGGAAAATAGGGATGGATTGAAGAACTTCCTTTGTCAAAATCAATCTGCTAGCCAAGTTCAATGCTCTGAAAGTTCATCTTTTGATGTTATCTTGCATCTTGTTAAGCATCGGTTCCCAGATACTCTTGCACATTGGTTTATCCGTAAAGGGAATTCCCAAATACTTTGAAGGGAGGATCTCCCTTTGGAATCCCAGAATTCTGGAGATGTTCCTTTGAATAGCAATGTTAGTGTTAAAGAAAAAAAAAATGGTTTGGAGAGATTGACTTCCATACTTGAAGCCGAGGCAAAGTCATTTAATATTTTTTTGTACGTTGTAGCTTCCTTGACTGTGGGGATACCCTGTAGCATGGTGTCATCCACAAATTGTTGATGAGTCAAGGCTTGGCGATTCTCCATTAATTGTGGACCCTTGATCTTTCCTAAAACTTTAGCATTTTTAATGATTCGGCCCAATCCTTCCACCTGTTTGCATAAATTCTCCTAATCAAGGTTGAATTTTCCAGCTTGCTCACTTTTGGATTTATCAAAACCTTCTACGATCATTTCTTGGTTTAGTTCCTGCATTTTGATCTCTACTGATTTTTTGTTTGAAAAAATGTTACCAAAATCCTTCTTTTTCCATTCTTTGAGTTTGATTTTTATGTGCTTTAGTCTTTTATAGAGGAGGAACATTTTGGAGCCCTGAACCTGTAGATCTTTCGACAACCATTCTTCAATGTTGCTGATGAAATCTAGGTGGGAGAGCCAGATATTTTCAAATTTGAAGGGCCTATTCTTGGGAGCATCAATTCCCTTGCTTTCTAATTGAATCTGCTAGTGATCAGAGCCTCCAAATGGGAGAACACTTGGAGATATTTCTGAATTTGTGAGCATCAGCTTCTCGGAGATCAAAAATCTGTCTAACTTGGAGGTAACCTGAGCATTACCTCCTCTTTTATTATTCCAAGTAAAAAGACCGTTATGGATTTCAGAGTCAACCATTTTCATGTCTTCTATAAAAGAATGGAATCCTACTGAATCTCTCCTGAGGATTCTGGTGCCTCCTTTTTTTCCAAAAGAGATTTAATCATGTTAAAGTCTCCTCTAATGACCGAAGGGATTTCTTTATGTCTGCTTCTGAGATCTATGAGGGGGTTCAAAAATCTAAGCTTTTCATCTATTCTCTGAGGACCATAGACATTCGTAACCAGGAAGGTCTCAGACATCCCCATTGGCTAAATAAAAGGTGATAAGTAATTTCTCATTGCCTCTGCATCTACAATGATGACTTTTTTGGGGTTTCAAAGAGTAAGAATGCCTCCCGCTGAGTTTTCTACTTTAACTTCTAGAAACTCAAATTTAATAAGACATTTTTTATGGATTTGTTTTATTTTCTGAATGGAGCATTTTGTTTCTTGAATGAATATTATGTCTGGCAATGCTAGTTTCATTCTATTACTTAGCATTCTTTGTTTTCTTTTACTACCTAGACCTCTGATATTCCATGATATGAACTTCATAATTAAATATCTATGAAGGAGTAACTGGTTAGATATTTCATCTTACCTGAATCTATCATTAGCATTCCACACTCCATCAGGAGCTCATTTTTCTTTTTTCCGCCTCTCTTCTTTCTTGGATTTCTGGTGGCTAATCCTGGATTTAATTTCATTGTTTTCACCCCTCTGCACTCCTATTTGTGAATGTTTTTACCTTTCTCCAGTCCTCGTTCCTGAGTTTTCCATAAAAACAACTGTTGTATTCTGTTGCATTCTTCTTGAGGCAGAGAATCTATTCCTCTTTTGCTTCCTTGCATCAGGAATCCTTCCAAATCCAAGTTTTCCTTGTCGAGTATTTCTTATAGTTCATGCTCTTCCAGATCTGTTTCACTTTGGGTCATTTCTTGGTCCATTTCCATTTCTGTTTCACTTCTTATGGCTTCTTTTTGAGAGTCAATGTCTGGAGAGTGATTTATGTCCTCTTTCTTTTGTTTTTCTTTAGCATCTTCCTCTTGATCTTGATTTTCTCTTGTGATTTCTTCAAGATCTTCTAGCACTTTAAAATTATTCTAACTACCCTTTTTCCCCTCAGTATGTTTTTATTTTGATCCCTTTTTTCCTCCCCTTCCTCTACTAGCCACTTTCTGAAAGCTTTCAGTGTCCTTCGTTGTATTAAGTTTTTCTTTGTTATCTTCTTTGCTAAGAGGGCAATCTCTTAAAAAATGCCCATGTTTGTGGCATCTTTGGCATCTAAAGGGTATATGCTCGTAGTCTACCACCTGCACCCACTCCTCATCCAAAACTTCCAGGATAAATTCATCCGGAAGTGCTCTTGATAGATCCATTTCCACACAGATTCTAGCAAAGGAGGTATATTTTCCCCTTCTTGTGGCTTCAGAATCTTAGACATAGCGTCCTAGTTTATTACCAATGGCAGCCAATGATTCAGTTTGCCAATAATCAAGAGGTAGAGAGTAGAGCCTTACCCACATAGGAACTGAAGAGAAAGTCTCCCTCTCTGGGACAAAGTTTATTCTCCAAGGTCTCATATAGAGACCTACTGCAGCAAAAAAATAGGGTTCTCCTTCGAATATTCTGTCTTTATCTTCGATGTTGGAGAACACTACTATGAAGAATACTTTTGACCCAAGATGTAGGTCAATGCTTCCTTTGGGCTTCCAATGATACTTGACCCACGTTTGTAAAGCCTTTTCAGTGGGCCATAGTCCCATGAATTTATAGATAATGGCGTAGGTTCCCATATGTTCCCTGTGCTCCTCCAAAGCAGGATCATTTCATATTACTCGAGGAGTGATTTCTACTTTTGGTTTGCAAGGTCCTTTTTGTTTTTTGTCTCTTGAACCCAGACTTTTCTCTTCTTCCTCTTTGTCCTTTGTGCTATTGTTTTCTTTTGTTCTAGTCCCATCTGTTTCCCTTTCATTGTCCCTATTTCTGTAGTTCATATCGCTTTTACTGTTTCTAGTTGGTGTTTTACTTCTGTTGGCCACTTCATCTTTGTAGGAGGGAGCCGAGCTCCCTCCCCTACCACTCTCCATTAGAATCGAACTCTTCTCGTTGTGGAACCCAAGCTGCTGCGTTTCTCCCACTTGATCCTCCATATTTTTATAAAATTTAATTTATTACTAAAGTTATGATATTTTCAAGAAATTTTGATTCAATATTTATAGCAATTCTCACCAATTTAAATTAGAAATATCTCTCTATATATCAGGATCAAGAAATGTAAAATAAGGCTTGTGAAGTTACTTGTACTTGAGGATTTTCTCTATTGGAAGTTCTCCCTTAAAGATGTAAGTGAACTATTTTATAGTAATAAAGATATAACATTTGAGTGCGAATTTGGTTCTTTATTTGCTATTGTACTCATTTAAGTTTAACTCTTTTAATAATAAATATGAGTTAAATAATACAAAAAGCATACTACATTAGATTTGAACTTTTGACAAATAATAAATTTAATTATTTCTTAATGAACAACTCAAGAAATATTATTTTTTCCACAGACTTATCACTAGATAGACACTATAATTCATGTTTTCATATTTCTCCTAGCCAATATTATATCATGTTCACAATGATAAATACATGTCTACTTTAAATAATTTACTTATAAATACATAAAAATAGATATTTATTTTGCATAATCGAAATAGGAAAGAAAAATACATCATCAAGTCTAGTTGAAAGTCAAAGAAATGTCTACTAAAGACAATCACATTATTTACCATTTAATTCTTAGACATAAAATATTTATTAATTAATTTTTTATTTATAATTACCATTGAAAAGAAAATTCAAAATTGCTCCATTATCCATGAAGAAAAACTTAAAAAATCTCATGCATCTATGTAATCCCATTTGTTTCTCTTATGGTCCATAAAAGACGTAATCAACATTTTATAAATGCATAAGACCTCCTTTTAGTTTACATAATGTTGCAAGAACTGTAATTTATATATAGTAAACATGACTTTATCTCTCATATCAAGAATTTAATCTTACATATTAATACACAATTTTTTAATAATTAAAGTCCTCATAGAGTTATCACTACATGATTTATATTTATTTTTAACTAAAAAAGAAGGAAAAACATGTGAACTGATTAATAAACCAATAAGTATCTTTAATGTTGTTTCTAAATTCACTATTTTCTCATTTTTGTTATATTCTTCTCATTTTTCTATTTCAAAAGGATTGTGACCTTGAATCCTTATTATTAGAGATATTGTAAGCTATTAGAAATACTTAGTTTTAAGTGTTAAAATGTTTCCACTTTGAAAAAACATGTAAAAACATTTATGAAACTTATCAATTATAAAATTCCAATAATATGAATAAAATGCAGTATAATTTGTGAAATATAGAAAAAAAAAAACATACAACAATAGTACAAATGGTGAAATAACACAAGTGGAAATCACTCTTTGTTGTCATCACCCTGCTTATCTTCCTTGCTTGCCATGATAACATTATTTCTCTCAAAAATATTTTTTGATCTAGGATCGTGTCTTAATACGAACCACCAATCCCTATCCAACACATCTGCATAAAAAAAAACTTGGTTGCATTGCTTTGGGAAAACATAAGGCTCCTTTGCTTCATGCCACATCTTTCTATAGTTTACAGATGTGAACCCACTATTGTGATCTTCCTCTACATTATTCCAATCAAAGGTGTCTGACCACCTACAACTTAAAATAACACATTGAAATGAAGAGAAGTCCACTTAAATGATTTCTTGTATATTTGCAATGTAACTTAGTCTCCCTTGTATTATAATTTGATCGCGATGGCTAGCATGACTAGATTTATCTAGCTAGACCTCCATTCCACAATCTTGTGCCAACCATCGATCATCTGCATCCTCCGTGCAAGAATGATGTCTATATTCCCACATAGATGGGAACAAATTCACCTATAAAAAAGTGAAGAAATCACAATGGCATGTGTCCAATAACCAAAACATAATTAAAATTTTTATATATATATATATATATATATATAATATATATATATATATATCTGTGTGTGTGTGTTGTGTGTGTGTCTGTTACAATTCAAAGGTGTAGTATGAAGTTAAAAATGTACATAAATAGATTATACTTTCCGAGTTGCTGCACCTAATCCCTATGTTTAGTGCATTTTCTTCAGCATGCAGGTAATCACCACATGCACTGTATTTCTCTTTGAATTGATTGGCAACCCAAGTCTTAGGGAAGGCCATTGGAATATTTTCTTTTAAATGATCAAGATAAGGCATGCTTCTACCATTCAACTTTTTGATTTCTTTCATGTCACTCTCCTGTTTCCTCCTCTTATGTTCGTACAATGTGACCCATGGTTGTGTTGCTTCCCTATTGTAAACAATAAATTTTTTTGATAGATCCAATTTTTGAATTTATTGTTGAAATCAAAGAAGCACACAGACATGCACAAACACAGATATATTATGTATGAGATCAAAATATGCATTAATATGAAGTTTAGTGTGAATAGTTACTATGTAGAAATTTGACAAATGATAAGCCACCTACTCTTTATCATGCATCTCTTTCCATTCCTTTTTATAAGCTACCCTTCTTTTTTGTCTTCATCCATTTTTTCATCCTAAATCGATGCACATGGTGTGTTATTCATATGATTGACATACACATTAACATAATAGAAAGACTCATACGATATATATGCCTTTTCCATAAACCCTTCAGGTTTTTCCTTTTGTTGAACAAAACCTTTCAATTTCTACATGTACCTCTCTAAGAAGAACATCCAATGACAAGAAACTGTCGCAACTAATTTAACGTCATCTACTAGGTGAATTTATATGGTGAAGCTACAAGTCCATGAAACTCAACAACAGTTCCTTCTCGAGCATACAAACAAACTTATCTATCTCTTGATGCCACTGTGGAACGCTAGCCATATGAATCTCCTTTAATGTGATCAAACGTACAAATGTAAATAATTTAGATATGGAATGTCATATGTATTTTGGGAAGTCATGGTTCACACACTAATGCACAAGCAAAAGATAATGGTGCTACAAGGTAAATAGTACATTATACAAAAATCAATTATAAAACGTTTGATTGCATAAAAATAAAAATAAGATAATAAAATCATGTTTTTGACATATCTACTCTTAGAAATTTCAAATGGTCATATGATTTCAACTTTGACCAACAATATTCCAGAGTGAAGCAACACGGTAGTGAAAACCTACATAGAGAATGCACACCCACACTCATTACAAATTCATTTTCCAAAAAAATATCATCTTTCTTTAAAATCCTTCAGACATCACCTTCTTTGAAATACCAAGAGGGATCATCCTCTCCTATATTTTATTTTCCTTTCCAATGTTTCCTTTTACTTTTTAAAGAAATAATATCTGGACTAGTAGAAAATGTGTCACTTTATGTGCCTCCATAAAGAATATGAAACATTTTTAAATATATTCATGGGATATAGTAAGTGGCAAATACTAAGAGTCTCCCAATATGGGAGCTTGTAGAATTTTTCTACAAATCAACTAGCTTTGATACCATGTAGAAATTTCACCTGTAGAACAAACCGATATATGCAATGTCCTAAAGCATAATACTTGTTCTACTTCTACAAAAAATTAAGTAGAATCATAATCGAATTCATGAGCAACATCAAGTAGAAAGATTCATAACTGATCAAGAGAAATAATCACACATAGCACAAGATATATCCAAGGGAAAGCACCAGCATAAAACCCCAACCATGTATTATCAATCAAGTGGAAATCCTCTTCATAATACAAAAGAATTAGCTCTCAAGCTATTCAGTTCTCAATGAACTATGAAGATATGAAGATATGACTCATGAACCACCCAAGCCCTGTTTATATAAGTTTTCCTTATAGTCCTTATGTAGTTTGCTTAGGAAATAATAGAAAAAGCATATGCTATTAATTCCAACATACCAAAAACAACCAATGGTTCAACTACGTATTCCTTGAGAACACTAGTTCCTCAACCATGCAAAAACTACTTACTAGAAATCGTTAAGCATCTGATAGTACACTGTCCCACATCTGATCTCAACTAGGTCTCTGACAAAACTGACATGCAATAGTTATCCATGAGTGAATCCCCAGTTATCTAAAATAATAGTTGTCACATGCACGCAAGCATTAACAAACTATATTTTATTATTTTAACAGCTTGTTAAAATAGTCTAACTGGACTTGAGTAGTTAGAACTAAGTCAACTGATTTTCTCATTATAGAACCCATGCTTATTCCCTCAATCAGTGGAGGAAACTCATGTGCATACTCACAAAGACTTCAAATTTGAGTTTCCTTAATTAATTAACTCAACTGAATTAATTATTTAATATTTCAAACTGTTGTTAAGGCCAAAATTAATTTTTCTTCCTATAGATAGGCTAGGGACTACTATAAATAGGAAGGGACCCAGAAATGCTATTTTTAGACATGCTATTTTTAGCAGGTCTATTTTTAGCACATTCTAAATTTTTCATTTCTTGTTGCACACTTTTCAACACTCTCTCTCAGCAAAAAAGTGATTATCAGTGTTAGTACCATTCCATGACCCCTTTTTCCCTCCCAAAACATGACATTTGCCTAC
The DNA here is from genome assembly GCA_000404065.3 of Pinus taeda. NCBI lineage: Eukaryota > Viridiplantae > Streptophyta > Pinopsida > Pinales > Pinaceae > Pinus > Pinus taeda. The sequence continues at coordinate 13,161 of APFE031582492.1, forward strand.
CTCTTTTTATCATTTATCTCTCAGATCCCTTGGAAATTTATTAATTAATAGTCTTATAGTTATTAAATTGCATTGAAATTGGTTTAAGGGTTTTATGTTAATGAATTAGGAATTTTTGGCAAAATGACTATAGGAAGTTCCAACATCCTGTAATTGGCTTATTGTTTGACATGTGGCATGACAGCCAGGCTAGAGCAAAGGGTATGGATGAAAAGTGGAATGTCCAAGCATGGACGAGCACCTATCCCACAGCGGAATCAACCCTCCTACATGCACAGTCAACGACGATGAACTATGGCATGTTGGCGATAAAAGCAACAACAACACAGAGTCCAAATCGATTTAAGTTTGTTTCCTTTTTTATATATCAGCTAAGATAGAAACATTTTTAAAAATCGTGTTTTGGTAAAAGCGGCAACAACCACTCATGAATGTACATCCGTTTTCAAGGGATGTAAAACCATATGTAAATATAGTTCTGAACTGGTTGTATAATCGTTACCATTATCGTTGTTTCAAGAACAGAGTTTTGATTTCAATACCAAAGACTTGCATTACAGTCACGATTCCATTGTTCTGATTTGGTAATCGTTGGATAACAAGCCCAGTATACCAAGAACGCGGACGGGCCCTGCGTACATGGTATACTATTGTTATTTTATTTCATTTACAGTCAGGGTATTTGGTATTGATATGCGCAGTGATTAAATCGATTTATGTTTATGCTTATATGTTTATGAATGCGCTTGAATAGATTATCATCTTGATCGCGAAACATATCCTGTAAGGGATTCGATCCCTTGTTATCTTGGAGAGCACTGTCATGAACTTTATGCTTATAATTTCCATATATTTTTATCTTGCATGACTGTTATGAATGTTGAGTATTCACTAAACTAAGGTTTTATGTGTGATGTCTCTGTAAGGGGACTAAAATCTTTAATTGCAGTGATACAAAGCGTTTTGATTTGTTAAAAGAATTGAACCTTGGTTGATAGTGATACATAGGGTGATTTAGTTTGATATTGAATCGAATAATAGCATTGTAATTAGGAAGATTAGACTTAGATTAGATCCTTTATGTCTATATACTTTAGGCGCACGCCTCTAAGTCTACGCACCCTGGTCGATAATAAATATAGCCCAGTCTAGCACCCTAGATAGGACACTACATTTTGGCGCCGTTGTCGGGGAGGCGTACTTAAAGGATTTAAAAGAAAGAAAAAACATTCAATAGACAAAAATAAACAAAAACACAGTTAAAATCATGTTCATTTATGCCTATGTTTAGAGATAGTTAGGGTAGATTCATAAAAACCCCCCGCCATTCAAAAACTAACCCATCATCATCAGGAGAAGAATCTTTAAAGAATTCAACACCAGCTGAGGAGAACATCATACAAGCATTAGAGGATAAACAAAAATCAGGACAGAGACTTACTCTCATCGAAAGGAAAACTTTATTAACACCTCAATCGCAGAAGAAGGACTTTCCTAGGTCTTCCACACAAGGAGAAAATAGCATAGTGACTGAACAATCTTTCCTTAATCGCCTCTTTGAAGCAAGTGACTCTGATACAGAGAAACCTATTAAAATGGTTGAGGAAGGAGATGGATTAGTACCACATCAAGGACATAGAGACGAAGAAGAGTCAACTTTTTCTTTTCCTATACATGAACCCCAAGAAGATGATGAGATCAAAATGAAAAACATACCCCCATCAGTGCTACCTAAATTTTATGGTATGGCTTCAGAAGATCCAGACACATTCTTGTTCGAGTTTGAGAGTATGTCGAACATATGGCTATAATGATGATGCCCATAGGCTCAGACTTTTTCCAGCGACATTAAAGGCATCAGCCTTAAGATGGTTCATGAGGCTTGGTGAACATACTATAACTGATTGGGATGGCACGAGAAGAGTATTTCTAAGGAAATATCAACCCTACTGCAGATCCAAAGACTCTAAAGATGACATCTTTAGAATGAGCCAACAAGAGGATGAAACCTTAGAGGAATACTTAGAATGATTTGTCTACAACTTACAAAAATCTAAACACCGAACTATGCCTCTTGATTTGATCCGCACAATATTCTTGTAAGGTATCCGAGAGGAATACATGGATGACCTTAACTTGATGGGTAAAGGTGACATTTCTGTTTTACCCTTTCAAGAAATTGCTGATCTATGCGAAAAGTATTCAAGGAGTAAAGCTAAAATGGGAAAAAGAACCCTGTCATCCAAAGTCACAAAGCCTGCTTCAGCAAGTGTCACAAGGGCTGAGATAGGGAATCTGTTAGAAGATTTTAAAATAGATTTGTTAAGCACAATAGGGAACCAAATTGACACTCTAAAAGCTAAAAAGAAACAAGAAGCTGAAGATCAGGTAATGGCTATTTTCTGCCCAAAGTGCCGGAAGAAACATGCATTAAAGGATTC
>APFE031582504.1:0-36475 GCA_000404065.3 Pinus taeda
GTTTGTATTCACATGGGAGGGGGATGGCTCCGTCTTCCCTCCAAACCACAAACCATTACATAACAAATATATGTCATGCCATTGTATTATAAGAACCACCACGGTGACCTATTGGTATTACGTGGAGTTTGCCTAGTGCAGGTCCTGAGTTTGACTCCACAGCCTGCCATAATATTTTGTTACAGTGCACTGATAGCCCATCCTTTGGGGAGGGACACATCGTGGTCTCCAAGCTTTCCACTTGTCCCCTCTTCATTGGTCCACCTTCGACCAATAGAAATAAGCCACATCACCAACCTGCAAACCAACCACAGTATGCCACTTGTCAAAACATGATAGGTCATTAACCATCGTTGACTCTACCCAGTCACCTACCACGTGAGTGGTATGGACTACTAACTTTGGAGTGTATGTACATTTTTTCTCAAAAATTCCTTTGTTTCTTTAAGGGGACAAAACACGATATCTTCCTCATACGAGATCGATTTGGAGTGAAACTAGTTGCATTGGGATCATATCACCGAGGCAGACATGGTCATTTAAGTTTTGAGAAATTATGAGAAATTTTATTTTTCAGCTAAATACTGAGAGCACCTGATCATTCCTCCCCTCTAGAAGCATTTTTGACCCCAAAAGATACTATCAATTATTCAACAGGTGAGGGTAAATCTTCCTCACCTTCGCGATTTCAAACCATTTTTCCTTAGAAGGTTTTTGTCCCTTGAGTCCCACTCTAAGGTATTTGACATTCCCTCTCTTTGAAGTTTTGGTTCTTCTGTCAAGTATGAAATCTTGCTAAAGTTCATCAAGATATTCTGGCGATCAATCACCTATTGATGGCAACTAAACATGCTATCCTTGATCATCAATCAAAGGAGGCTCAAACAATCTGAAATTCTCAACATTAACAATAGAGTATATTTGCATATAAGGAGGCAAATCTAGCATAAATTCATTGTTACCAATCTTTTCCATAATTTTAAAATTATCATAATGAATTGGCTTAATCTTTTTACCTTTCCCTTGAAGTCTCTCTTTGCTAATATATGATGGGCCTTTAAATTACACATAAATTAAGGCCCACGTCTCTAATTTAAAACATTAATTAAAGCCTATTATCATCCTTGAACACATTAAACCTCTATTTTTGCATTAGATAATTTATTTTTAAGTTTAATATATTAATTAGGAAGGTTTATGAATAATTGAATATTTGTGCCTAAAATAATTTATTTTTTGTGGAATATTATGAGAATATTGGGCAGATTATGAAGAGTTGGAGGATGAGATAATTTAGCGACTTGTTCCCTACTACTGGAGGATCAATAATAAATAATAAGTCAACAAAACATTATGGAATTATGGCACAATTGTAGAACTCCAATGATTGAGAAAATCTAGGAATGTGTTCCACTAATCAAGGGAGCAAATCCACTAATCAAGGGATTTCAGTGGGGAAAGCTTCCTCCATTCATGGGGAATGATTACTAATCATTTTTTGTAAGTACCAAGTTGAATTTGTCTCTAGGAAATGATTGAGAAAATCTAGGAATGTGTTCTCTGCAATTTAATGCAAATTCCTAGTATTGGGACTAGATCCACTAATCAAGGGATTTTGGTGGGGAAATCTTCCTCCATTCATGGGGAATTATTCTTAATCATTTTTTATATGTACCAAGTTGAATATTCATCTAGGGAATGATTGAAAAAATCTAGGAATGTGTTTCCTACCATTTAATGCAAATTCTTAGTATTGGGAACTAGATCCACTAATCAAGTGATTGTGGTGGGGAAAGCTTCCTCCATTCATGGGGAATGATTCCTAATCATTTTTTATAAGTACCAAGTTTAATTTTCCTCTAGGGGGAGATTTTCATTAGTGTTATTATGGAGATACCTTGTATTCTTGTAGCTGCATTGTATTTTCTTGCAGGGACGTAATTCGATTGATGAAAATAATGAAGATTGGTGTCATGTTTAGCTTCTAAATCTTGTTATCCTCCATAGGTCTTTGAGTTTCCTTGGGCTTGTCCATCCCAAGAACCTCAGATCCATTTTGTATCATTTTATTTCCCTCTTTTCATTTCTTATTAAAATGCATCTCTAGTTTTTATTTCTTTTTATTTCTGCATTTAGTATTAATTATTTCTTGTTGTAGGATTGATTTAAATGGTTTAGGTAAGCTCTTTTGTAGGATCACAAGAATTATTTAATCCTTGAAAAATCTTTGGAATTTCACAGTAATCATTGAGCTGCGTGGATTAGTCTTCTTATTCCCAAATCTAGATTTTTGGACCTCCTTTTTAGCAAAGAACAATAAATTTCTGCTATTTTTTAGAGCTTCTAATGAGCTTCAATCGAATTGATTCCACTTGAATTATATCAAAAAAACGTTCTAGTTCATAAACAAAATTACCCCATAGAATTTTCACTTGATTTGGTTAGCATTTTTTAGATTTACTAGCTCACTAATTTTCAAATTTCTAGATTTTCGACTAGTAATGTTTCTTATTTTTCTAGCATGGGTTAGCAGAGGTATTTTTGAGTGATTCCACTTGGCGTGGGGACCTAAGACATTCTAGTTAATAAAAAAATATTTCATATCCAATTTTTATTTGATTTTCTTGGTCATTCGATGAATTATACTGAATATGTACATTCTGTAGGAAACTTCCCCAAGGCTTTTGAGCAAATCCATCCAACTCCCAACTTTGGTTTTGAGTTCTAAGTGATCCTAGAAATTTTCTCACTCCATTCCACTCATCTACCACATTCCATAAGCCTTCCATAACCTCCGACACATTCCATTTTTCTCTTAGCTGTATCCTATAGGTTTTTAGGGGATCCTGTAGGATTTTAGTACATCGTGTAAGTTTTCTTGAAATGGCCTGTGTTGAGGCCGAATTGAGAGGAAACCTCTAGGAAGTCACAAAAATCCTCCCAAGGGTTTGCCACACCATTCAACCATATCCTAACCCTTCCATCCATCCTCCAACATCCTTAATTCACTTGCCACATCACCAAAAGAAATTAGTTTGCATACTTGATTTTGCATGAAAAGACAAAAAGACTAAAACAAATTTATTTCAGTCCCTTCACTTGCACATTAGTGATGTTTGATGCTTCTTACTTCAATGCTTATATAATATCATTTGGTTCATGAAAATTTAGCATTATTGTAAAGCATAGCTTCTTGGCAGTTAATTAGGAAATGGTGTGATTTAGCATTGAATTTCTGTCTCTTTCCTTGAACTTTCTCGCAATAGGTCAAGATTCCATTTCGCAAATTTCATTTTCTACAATTATTTTAGGATTTGACTTCAGTACATGCACTCCAATACATCATGAAAAAAAAGGAATGACACATTGTATTCCGTACATATAACGCCGACACCTCTTAAGTTTTTGCGAACCCTGGATTGATAATTAAAGTTAGTAGCCTTGGGAGTTGCAGCATTCTTGTTGCAATACCGAGGCTCATCACTTTTTGGCGCCGTTTCTGGGGAGGTGTCAAAGTATACATTTTTTTCTTCCCTAATTGATTAATTTATTTTTACTTTTTGCAAAAACAAAAAAATATTTTCATTAGGCATATTTCATTTCAAAAATAGAAAATTTCATTGCATTATTGTTTTCATTCAATCATAAAATCAAAAATATCTCCAACACCAACCCACTCCCCCATTTGATCACATGGTGCAGTAAAAGCCATATCACCATTCACTTTTGCATGTAGAAGAAGAATATGGCAAAGAATGTAGAAGAAATGGATGGAGATGATGATAACGAGGAAGATCCTCTCAAATTTCTCATTCAAGATACTGATGGTAGCGTGCACATGAAGAACATCCCTCCATCTTTTATTTCAAAATTTCATGGTCTAAGGTCAGAGGATCTGAAAACCTTTCTCTTTGAGTTTGAAATTGTTTTTAGATCTTATGGTTACTTATTAAAAACTCAAAAACTGAGATTGTTTCCGACAACATTGAAGGATAGAGCTCTTAGATGGTTCATGATTTTAGGGAATAATTAATAAGATCATGGAATGATATGCAAAAGATATTTCTAAACAAATATAAAGATCATGATCTTAAAGAAGAAATCTTTAGAATGAATCAAAGAGAATATGAGAGTCTTGAGGATCTAATAGAGAGGTTCATGCATAATGTTAAGAGGAAAAAACTACATCATTTAGGATCTGACACACTAAAAACCCTCTTACTTAGAACAATTAGGGACGAGTGGATTGATCTCCATAATATCATGAGTAGAGGTGATGTATATCAATTATCATTTGAGGAAATTTGTGAAACATGAAAACACATATCAAGAGGAAAAGCAAGAATAGGTAAATCAACATCAAGATCGGTAAGTCAAGCTAAACTTGAAAAGTTTTTTGATGATTTTAAACATAAATTCTCAGCAATCTAACAAAACAAGTAGAAATGTTAAGAATGCAAGATTCAGGAAATGAAAATGCTGATATTTGTGTTGTAGAATCACATGATGTTAAACATTGTCCATCATTACCAAGGTTGAAGGAAGTTTACCAAGAGGAGAATGGAACAAGTCAATTTCCAATGCATCTATGCTATGTAGATCCAAGAGGACCATGGCAGCCTATTCAGCCTGATATGATTCACGAGCCTAATTCACAATTTCAAGCTTATTCACATCCACCTCAAAGTAATTGGAACACACTCTTTCCTTGGCAACATTGGCTATCTCAACCCCAAATCCAATATTGGCAACAAGGTTGGCAAGGAACTTATGGGAGCCATCCAAAATATCCTCAATATCCTCCATAACCAACTCCATGTTATCCCTACCATTCACCTCCACCACAACCACAACCCCATTCCATGTCCATCTCAAGTATACACTCCCACTCAACTACTTGTACCACCATTTTTAAACCCACACATTGAAGTAGCTCAACCCACTTACAATGCTAAGGTACAAAACTTCCAAACATCTCCTCTTTAGCTCAATCGTATTCACCATAGCTAAGGAAGAGTATTGCAAAAATAAGATTTTTTTGATATCATTGAAGGACCACATCTAGAAGAAGAAGATTCAAGAGAAAAATCAACAAAAAGAGGAAGATTTGAAGGTCATGGTAGAAAAAGACATGAAGAATGATCCAGATCAGCAAAAGGACTAAGGATAACACAACTATATTGAAGTATTGTTCTAAACAGTCACTAAGTTGCAACAATACTCTCTTCCTCAACTATGCTTGATCCTTTCGAAGTCAAATAATTTGGTCTCTAAAATCTAGGGACATGTCGAAGCATACATTTCAAGCATCCACATCATTTTGTCTGTCATCGTGATGTGCACATGGCTCCATTGGATGTATTCTTATACTTGAAAGTGATTTTGTTTTCCAAAGTAGGGTTGGGTAGAAAAAAAATGAAAAATAAGAGAAAAAATAAAAATATAAGATGAAAACCTCCTTGGAGGCACCTTAGATTGGCTCATTGATTGAAAACCTCCATGAGGCAGTCAATGGGTTGGAAAAATAGAAACAAAGAGAGAGAAAAAAAAAATATCATAGGTGAAAACCTCCTTTGAGGTGCCTAGGAAGACCTACTAGTTGAAAATCTCATTGAGGTAGCTAGTAGGCCTAAAAGAAAAAAAAAAAGAGAAAAAAAAAGAATCCTTGCTCCATGCATGCATGTACTCTCCAACATCTACAAGCAACAAGAACAAATTGGTACCAAAAGGAAAATTGGTCAAGCCTAGTAAAAAAAAGTCAAATTTTGAGTTTCTCCTACTTCGCTCAAATGCTCCAACAAGGCCGAGGCCATGCCAATCCATCACCCCCATTTGTTTTCACCATCCACCCATTATTCTCAAGCATCTACCACTCATTTTCCTTGTTGTCCTAAAAAACTATAGGATTATTTGTTTTACTATAGGATACAAAAATACATAGAGCAGAAATTTGTTTTTGCAATAACTTGAAAACCATGCATCCATTTGCCAAGTTGTTTCAGGGGGTGATGTGTATGGATGATGGTAACATGCTCAAGAAATTTTAGCAAATTCTAGTGCATGGTTTCCAAGAATCGGACTCCATAACTATTATCCATTTTTGAATTTTCACGATATTCGTGCATCCATTTAAAAAGTTGTTTCATGGGGAGATGCATATGGATGATGGTAACATGCCTAAGAAATTTCAGAAAATTCCAGAGCACGGTTTCCAAGAAATTGACCTCCATCACCTTCAGCCATTTTTAGTTTTTCTCGAGATCTGTGCATCCATTGATCAAAATGTTTCTATGGGGAGGTGAATAATGATGATGACAACATTCTTAAAACGTTTCAGCTCAATCTAGTATACCATTTGGGAGATATTGACAAAACAAGTCGATGTCCTATAAACCTACAAGATTCCCTACAATATATAGAACAACACGTATAGGATTGGCAGTGAATAGTTTTAAAGGAGATACAGAGGTCAAAGAATCTCCTCCAGAACTTAGCAGCAGCATCAAGATCATCATCATCACCATCCAACACCTGCACATGAACATCAACTCAGTAGCAACATCCATGTCTCTCCAACAACCATCAGGTAGGTACAGGTATGAAATATTTTTTTATCTCTTCTCTTTAGCGTATTATAGTTAGAAATTTGTTGTCAATGCATGAGAGATGAGGTTCTATAAGCTAAAGATTGGTCAGCAGTTTCAAGCACCTTCAGCTAGTTAATTGCAACTTACTCCTTCACTCATGCAATGTTGAAAACTCAAATTATGAAGGGTGATGATTTCAAGGAATGAGGACAACAATTAAAAGAAGAATTTTTTGGAAAGGCCAAGGTCACCACAACACTCCAAGCCCTCCATCCACTTCATATTCACTATATATTCATAATTCATCTATCCCATTTCATTCATAAAAAAAAAAAAAAAGATAGCATCCTCTCCATTTTCATGAAATTTCCATTTGCAAGTCGGAAAGAAGGATGGTCAAAGAGTAAAGGAGGATCACAAAGAGACCCCTGTCACTCACTTTTTTATTTTACCACCCATTACCATTCATTCCTCTACCATTTCTATCATTTTTTCTACTCATTTACTTCAGTTTACAAAGGGACTATGTTTTCTATAGGATCTTCTGAAAACCTACAAGATGATTCTGTAGGAATTACAGTGACCCAGAAATCCTACAAGAGGCAGTCATAATGAAAATAAATGACTTGCTATTCCAATAAAATTCACCCCCTTCATCATTCCATCACCATACATTGTCCACCATCATCACCCCTGCATTCACCCTTAAAACAAAAACAGTTTCAAAAAAAAAAAAACAGTCTTCAAGAAGAAGGGAAAAAAGGAGGAATAGAGAGCATCACCTAAATATTCCTTGTTCTCCACACTCCTAGTCTTTCTCTCCATCCATGTCACCATATCAGCAAAGTGTATCATTAACAGTTCTGAGGGAGAAGCATCTATAGGACATCCTGTAGCAGCCTATCCCACAGAATATAAATCATAACAAAAACAAGTCTCCAACATGATGATCCAAGAGCAGAAGGAGCTCCAGAGCAGCAACATCAATACCATCTTCAACCACAGGTACCTGCACAAAAAAAGGATTCATTAGAAAACAACAAGAAAGGGTAGAAGAATCTCATACAATTAGAAGACCCTGAAAGAGGAGGAATGACTACTACAGGAATGAAAAATGCTACTACAAGAAGGAAGAAATGAAAAAATTATGATAAACCCTATAGGTTTTAACCCTGAACAGAAATTACCTGCATACGAATTCTAAAACATAGAAAATAAACAATGCGAGATCATAACACATAAAACACATATACACAAAGATTTTCCCCTGGATCGCAAAACTAGGACTACCAACTTGATTTTTCATTATGTTCCTTTCAATGTTACAATACAATTTATACATGTCGAAGCATCTAATACCATGGACCGAAAACCATCGCGTCCAGAAAACATATGCAAAAATCATGCACAAAACCATAGGTGGTTCTACCCAACCTAAAATAGGGTCCAAAACCAAAATTTTTCGGGGCGCTTCCCTGGACCCCATAAAGTGGGGTTATGGGTGCCCTTCAAACCCCATACTAACTATGTGGAAAAAATATAACACAACCCAACATTCTCCCACTTGTTGTTTTCTTTCCATAGGGGGCCACAAGAGAGCTTGGTAATTTTCCCAGAGCTCACAAAATTTGTCAATGCATCTGTAGTATTCTTCAAAGTGTCCACCTTTACCAGCAACACCTTTTTGTCTTCTACCATATCCCTCATAAAGTGATAATGGACATCAATGTGCTTTGTCTTTGAATGATATGCAGGATTCCTTGCCAAGAAAATTGCACTTTGGTTGTCATAGTCTATCGTTATAGCTTCCTATACTAACCCCATACTTGAACACAATCTCTGCAGTCAAACTGCTTCCTTGCTTGCATGAGAGGCTGCCATGTATTTTTCCTCTATAGTTGATAGTGCCACTATAGATTGTTTCTTACTCATCCAACTGATTGCACCTCCAAATAGGTTAAACACATACCCACTTGTAGATCTTCACTGATCCAGATCTCCAACCCAGACTAAATCAACAAAGCCATGAATATCCAACACTCTGTCCAATCCTGGTCTTCCTTGGTAGCATAGACCATAATCAATAGTGCCACGCAAATACCTGAAAACCCGCTTCACTGCTGTCGAATGCTCCTTTCCTGGTTTTGACATAAATCTGCTCAATACTCCCACTGCATGTGCAATGTCTGGTCTAGTACAGACCATTGCATACATCAAGCTACTGATTGCACTTGCATATGGAACATGGGACATGTCCTCTTCCTCTTCTTGTGTCTTGGGACATTGTTCAGTAGAATAGGAACCTTCACCGGTTTACTATCCTGCATATTAAACCTCTGTAGTATTGCCTTGACATACTTCCTATGGTTTAACCAGAGCTTCCTCTTTGCCCGATCTCTTTTAATTTCCATGCCCAAAATATAGTTTGCAGTACCAAGATCTTTCATGTCAAATTTGGAGGACAATTGGGTCTTCAAATCCTGGATAATTTCTTTGTCATTTCCAACCAGCAACATATCATCCACATACAAGACCAGATAAATAACACGGTCACCGGTTAATTTAAAATACACACAATGATCTGCTTTGCTTCTGGTGAAGCCAAGTCCCTGTATAAATGTATCAAATTTCTGATACCACATCCTTGGTGACTGTTTTACCCATACAGAGACTTCTTTAACTTGCATACTAGTTCTTTCTTACCCTTCACCGCAAAGCCTTCAGTTGCTTCATGTAGATTTCCTCTTCCTAATCCCTGTGAAGAAATGTTGTCTTCACATCCATCTGTTCTACCTCAAAATCAAAAGTGCGGGCAGCAACAGATAAAAGTAATATAATGAAGTTACCTTGGGGCAACAGGAGAAAAAATTATTCACCAAAATCAATTCCCGGCACTGGGAATAACCTTTTGCTACCAACCGAGCTTTGTATTTCTCCACCTTCCCTTCTGCATTTGTCTTCTTCTTGAACACCCATTTGCTGCCAATGGGTTTCCTTCCAGCCGGCAACTCCACCAGATCCCAAGCCTCATTTTAGTGCAAAGATGCCATTTCATCAACCATGGCCTCTTTCCAGATTTTTCCATCCTCTGAATCCACTGCTTCCTTCACAGTTCTGGGATCATCATCAGTAACAGACAAACCAAAGTTTGAACAGAAAGCAAATGGACTATACCTTTCTAGCTGCCTTTTTTCTCGAGCTGATCTTCTCACAGCCGGAGTTTGTGGCTCTTCATCTTCTGATTCCTCCCCTGCTACAGAGTCTGATTCTTCCTCCTTTAGTTCAAACTCTATCTTCACAGGTTCCTTTGGTTGGACTTCATGTTTAATAACATCTTTCACCTCTCTGAACACCACATCTCGACTGTACACAACCTTCCTTGTTACTGGGTTCCAAAGCTTATAACCCTTTAAACCATCCTTATACCCAATAAAGATGCACTTTTCAGATTTACTATCCAACTTGGTTCGTTTCTCCTTTGGAACATGTACATATGCATTACAAATACCCTGAGATGTGAAAGAGAGGGTTTCTTACCAGTCCATACCTCTTGTGGAGTCTTATCCTCCAACGTTGATCAAGGTGATTTGTTGGCTAGGTAACTGTTATCACCCCAATAAACTCTCCTAGGTTGTATCTCAGAGATGCTTGGGAACATTACAAATTCAACATAATGTGTGAAATAGGTGAATGGAAGGAATGATGCTTGTTCAAGCCAGATAACCACTTCTACTATGCTTAACTCCAGTCATGGGTGAACACCCCCAGACTACAAGGCTTTAGACCACCAATTACTCACAGTTTGAGGATTAGGACCACACCAGCAGATGCACAGGACCCTGTGATGGTCGGCTGCAACCAGTAAAGAGGTCTGCAAATATATTTCCTAATGCACAGACAGGATGACAACTCTCTGGCAAACAGAAACCTGCATAACACATTCAATGATACATACTAGACTTCAACACAGAGGTGGGATGACAGCCCCTCTAATGCTAAATATCAAGAGCACATGAACAAATGCATAACAGGCACAACCTAAAATAGAATAGAAGTGGAAAGTGTGCAATTAACAACAAAAGAAGATTGTATTAGCTGAAAATGAAGACCAGACGCTGCAAGTATCAAAGTAGTTATAGTCTCCAGAAGTTGAACCTTACATCAAACAACAAGCATCAACCCATCCCCCAGATTACATCTGTTTTCTGGGTATATATAGAGTTTCTTTACAAAATGTTCTACTATTCTAAGCGAGGAGGGGTCATAATGAACCACCAACCGCTTTAACTCTCTGATGGAGTCTCTGCTACAATCTGCTTGCTTTAATGAATGAATTTGGCGTTCTCTGGTGCTCCATTGTCCTTCTCTAACAGGTGGAGTGTTATATGGAAGGAGTTCCATAACTGATAAATGTGTTTATCTGCTTAAGGCTAGTCCTTTTCCTTCTCAGCCATTCTATTTCTTGAATGTGGTTGTTGGAGATGAAATGCGCCAAGTACCGAACACTAGCCACCTTCGTCCTTCGGAAGCATGGTACATGCTATGGACGCGGACAGTATGGTGGAGGCATGAGTATGGCGAGATCACATATCAGTCGTTGGATCGAGCAGATGAACGGTGGATATGACTCTGTGGGAGAAATTGAGAGCAAACGGGAGCGAACACATTTGAGTTGTCGGATCGCAGGCAGATAGATCTGACGGCCATCAGGCGGAAGAGTAGCTCGGGAGATAACGAGTGGGGAGAGAAGGCTTGAGCGGTAAGTGGTATCTATCGCATCGCTTTCGGAGGTCGGCGATAATCGTACAAAGGTGCACGATCCCATTCAGAAGATGACACGTGGCAGATGTGACGGGACCAAAACCACTTTCCCCGCGAGCTAACGTGCGAGCAGCTTATGGGCACGGGAGGTGCGAATGTCGTCCGATCGCGGCATAGTAGATCAGACGGTGCGGAAGTAGTTGGGTAGGTTATTTGCGGCGGGGGTCATTGGATTGGGTGTAGCGATCAACGGTTACGATCAGATCGCATCACAATATCGCATCGGCGGAAGTCAAGGGGCGTAGCCTTATGCACATGCGATTTGTGATAACGATTAGACTTGGATCCGATAATGGGATTAACTGTTTTTTAAGACTGTCGAAGGGAGGATGAGGGAGGAAGGAAAGGAGAAAATGATTGTTGTGATGGAAAAGGGGTTTGAAAAGTTTTTGGAGGAAAACAGAGATAGCGAGGGCTATGGGAGTAAGCGAGGTGAAGGAGAAGGAGGACGATAACTGGTGTAGACCTCTTTTGAGCAAGAAACCAATGACCGAGCTTACTTCCACACTTTGAAAATCAACAACATGTAGCAGAGCTAACAGTAACATGCTGTCTCCACTGCCTCTACCCAAAATTCCTGTCCTAACCCGGCACCATTGAGCATGCTTCTTGTCCTTTCCATCAATGTCTTGTTCATTCTTTCTGCAACTCCATTTTTTTTAGGTGTATATGGAGTAGTCTTCTACCGTGCTATACCATACTTCTTACATAATTCTTCAAATTCCTTACTGCAAAACTCTCCACCGTTATCTGTCCTCAGCACCTTTATCTTCTTCTCTGTCTGGTTTTCCACCAAAGCTTTAAATTCTTTAAACCTGTCAAAGACTTCAGATTTCTTCTTAAGGAAATATATCCATGTATTCCTTGAAAAGTCATCTATAAATGATACATAGTACATAGGCTTACCCAATGATGGAACCTTCACAGGTCCAAACACATCACTGTGCACAAGTTCTAATATCTGTTTCGCCCTCTTACCACCAGAGGGGAAACTCACCCAATTTTGCTTCCCATATACACACTTTTCACAGAAATCAAAATCCAAAGAGCTATTACTCATATCTTCTACCATACCTTTACCATGAAGTATTCGAAGGCCCTTCTCTCCAATATGTTGAAGCCTTTGATGCCACAACATGGTCTTCTCTCCAGAGACCACTAGATTTTCTGCTCCACTTTGAGGAATCACAAAATTGTTGCACCCATCAACAATAATGCTACCTTGCAGCTTGTACAGAGTTCCAATTCGAACTCCCCGCATCAATACCAGTGCCCCCCAAACCATCTTGCAGGTATCCTTCTCGAACACTGTTTTTACACGTGCATCATCCATCTTGCTTACAGAAATCAAATTTCTAGCTAATGCAGGAATATGCAGAACACCCGAAAGTGTTCTAACCCTTCCACCTTACAACTTCAACTTTACTTTTCCGCAACCAACAATTTTAGCCTTCCTATCATCCCCCAAGAAGACATCACCACCATCATATTTCTCATATTCGCAGAACCACTCTCTATGGGGAGTGAAGTGAAAGGATGCACCTGAGTCAATCAACCATGCCTCATGATCTACATGTGTACTTGAAGAAGCCAAGTACACATCCACACCTTCATCTGAGGAGGTTTTCACCTCTACAGAAGGAGCATCATCAGATCCCTTTCCTTTATCAGGAGCTTTAGATTTACAGTCCCTTTTGTAGTGCCTTCTTTTTGCATTTCCAGCACACCACCTTTACAGGTTTTCCTGGAGATTTAGATATCCCTCTAGATTTAGATCTTCCCACTCGATGACTTATTTTTGTTTCTGTTCTGGGATCATCCTCGTATAGACAAGGCATTCACCATTCTGGCTCTCCATATTTTTCCATCTCATCTCCTCCGTCAGCAAGGATGAGACTATTTCATCAAACTGCAAGGCAATTGTATTGCTACTTATTGCAATAACCAGACTATCCCATGAATCTAGTAGAGAACACAACAAACTAATGCATTTATCTTCATCTGAAATTTTAATATCAACAAATAATAACTGACTTACCACAATATTAAATGCGTTCAGTTGCTCTGTCACCGAGTCTCCATCTTTCATCCTCAGGTTATACAGCTTTTTCCGCAGGAACAGTTTATTCACCAATGACTTAGATTGGTACAAAGTCCCTAACTTGCCCCATAAAGCCTTCGTCGTAGCTTCCCCTAATACATTCAGCAATACTGAATCTGAGACACACAAGCGTATTGTTCTCTTTGCCTTGATATCCCACTTCTTCCATTCTTCATTGGACACTGTCGTTGGCTTAGTACCCGAATCTACCGCAATCCTCTGATCTTTATCCACCAACAGATCCTCCATCTTGAGTTTCCACAACTCAAAACTCTGACCATTAAATTTCTTGATCTCTATCTTTCCACTGCTCGTCATCTTCTTTCACTACCAGAATCGATCCTGTAAATCTCCCACTGACAGGGTCTACCACAGGCCTGAGCAAAACCCCTCATCAACAAAGGTGTTCCCTTGAAGCCAAAATTGCTTTGATACCAAATGTAGGTTTTAACCCCATACAAAAATTACCTGCATACAAATTCTTAAACACAGAAAATAAACAATGCGAGAGCATAACACATAAAACACATATACACAAATATTTTCCCCTGGATCCCAAAACCAGGACTACGAGCTTGATTTTTTATTATGTTCCTTTCAATGTTACAATACATATTTATACATGCCGAAGCATCCAATACCATGGACTGAAAACCATCCCGTCTAAAACTATGGACCGAAAACCATCGCATCCAAAGCCATGTGCAAAAATCATGCACAAAACCATAGGTAGGTCCACCCAACCTAATATAGGATCCAAAAAACAAAATTTTCCAGGGCGTTTCCCCAGACCCCATAGAGTGGGGTTACCTGCACCCCTTAAACCCCCATGTGACCCCCCCGATACGCAATCGGCGCAACGAAGGGGGGGCTTCGCCCCCCCTCTAACCCTCCGTTTAACTAAGTGGACTAGTCGTGGAAAGAATATAACACAACCCAACAACCCTAACAATAATATACACCACCATGGTCCTTGTGAATGCATCGTAATTTCCTTTGGAATTTCCAAAACTTGTTGTCATACATTAAAACTAAAATCCCTATCCCTCTTTACAAACAACTTATGTTGGACATGTCACACTTGCTAAGATTTCTAACATTGTTTTTGGACTATATGATGGTACATGTACATGGCCAATTAGAACGCAATAACACTGCTTTTTATAGTCACATCAATGAGACTTTGGCTCCATATAACTATATTGTTAAACCTTTTCTATATGTATATCTCCGTAAGAGTATACAAGTCATGAGAGTATGCAAGCTTCATAGTGTTTATAGAAATTTTCATGATATGATCGCTCTCCTATCTTAGTTTGATTAATTCCCACCACACAATCTCAACTCTTCAACGGGTGCATGAGTAACATAAACTGGAATGAATGAGCCTAGCTAATGACATAAGAGATTATGTTCATTTCCAAAAATATGCATTTCTGTACAATTGTAAATATTGATAGATATTTAATGCGCCTATATAGACCAACACATTTTTCTAACATGTTACCCATCGTTATCATTCCAGAAAATTTATAGAAGCAAAGGTTTTGAATCACAATTAGTGAGAACTAATCATGATTGCACCACCTCCCTCCTTGTTTTTTCTATCCATTATACACCGCCTCCTTAATTACGATCGCAAGCTGCAATGTCTAAAAATTATTTATACAACTACTACTTGACACTTGCAACACACTGCAAACAATTCTCCACATTATTTAATTTGATTCGCAATGGAGTGATATCACATATGAAACGATGAATGTTCAAAATTCAAGGCCACGCTTCTAGCCAAATTACATTCACATCACATTCAGATCGGTACCCACTAACCACTTTGATTTTCTTTTTGAGTTGTGGTTTCACTGAGGTTTTTTACACATGTGGTTCCATCCGTCATTACATTACATTTTTTTATTATTAAATTATATGTCAAAGAGTTATTAGAGTTACAACTTTATTGGAAAAAAAAAATCAGGAGCAAACAAGTTTTAGGAGTAAAATTTTGTTAATTTTGATTTAATATGAGAGTAAGTGAGTGAATGGCGTGGGAATTAATTTTGAAAAGGTTCTTTGTTGCATCTTTTTTTGTCGATATGCTCTCTTATGTTTTCTTTGACGTTCTCTTTTTTGTTCTTCTTCTTGTGCACATATAATTTCTGGTGATTTTCTCTCTCGACTTGTGCTAACTTGTTCTTCAGTTGTCACTAGTTGCACCTTTTTTTTTTCATATATTCCTTGATATACTTGATTATTTTCTTTTTGTTCTTTAGTTTTCTTTTTTCTTCTAACTTTTCTTTGTTCATCATACATTTCTTCCAAATTTTCCATTTGTCATTGTTGTTGTTGCCTAACACGTTCACGTGTATGTCTTCTTATATTATCAACATGCACATTATCCACCTTGTTTTTATGAAAGCATATGGTAAAGTCAATCACTATAACATAGAAATCAATGCATTGTCACATATTTTTTTTTTTAATATCCACTTCCATGCATTTAATTTAAAAACAACATAATGCTCAAATCAATGCATTTAATTAAGATGATAAATATTTCTAAAATATTTAGAAATCATCATAATGTTGAAATCAATGCATTTAATTTAGATGCTAACTATTTTTGAAATATTTAGAAAACAACATAATGTTGAAATCAATGCATTTAATTTAGATGTTAAATATTTCTAGAAGATTTAGAAAACAACATAATGTTGAAATCAATGCAATTGATTTAGATGTTAAATATTTCTAAAAGATTTAGAAAACAAGATAATGTTGAAATCAATGCATTTATTTTAAATGTTAAATATTTCTAAAAGATTTAGAAAGCAATAATACCATGGGCCAATAACCAGAGGAGCAAGAGAGAGAGAGGGAGGAAGAGAGAGAGGAGGGAAGAAAATCATAATACCATGGGTCATCTATGGTTTTGATTATTATGTTATGGATCTAGGCTTTTAGTTATTATGTTACAATACCATAGACAAATACCATTGCTTATCAATAACACATGCCAAAAAACCATAACTTCCATGAAATCAATGAATTTGTTTTAGATATTAAATATTTCTAAAATATTTAGAAATCATCATAATGTTGAAATCAATGCATTTAATTTAGATGTTAAATATTTTGAAAGATTTAGAAAACAACATAATGTTGAAATCAATGCATTTAATCTAGATGTTAAATATTTTTAAAAGATATAGAAAACAACATAATGTTGAAATCAATACATTTAATTTAGATGTTAAATATTGCTAAATATTTAGAAAACAACATAACACTCAAATCAATGCCTTTATTTTAGATGTTAAATATTTAAAAAAAAATTAAAAACAACATAATGCTAAAATCAATACATTTATTTTAGATATTAAATATTTCTAAAAGATTAAAATTAATTTAAAGAAGATTACAAACTAATTTAAAATCTAATTTACTAAAGATTAAAAAGATAATTTATAAAAAAATTAATTTACTAAATATTAAAAACTAATTTATAAAATAAGTTAATTTACTAAAATTAAAAACTAATTTCTAAAAGTTTTTCTTCTAAAGCCAACATTATATTGAAAACAAAAACATTATTTTTTTAGGCTCTTGTTTTTTCAAACCATTATTTATTTAATAAAAATAATAAATTTTCTCTCTTTCATATGCTATAGGAGATCAAAATATTAGTGTTTCCTGTGAATACCTCTAAAGATGTATTCAAGTTAATGTATCTTAGTAGTGAATTGTAGAATAATGGATGACACACTCTTTTTATAGTTTGTAAAAAGATACTCCTTTCAAAATGGGACACTCATATAAAGTAGTGAATTGTAGAATAGTGGATGGCAGACTCTTTTTATAGTTTGTAAAAAGATCCTCCTTTCAAAATGGGAAACGTCATATAAAAGAGATGCTCGTTTGAAATTTTATTATTCAATATTATAAACTCTTAATTTTATTTAAAATTTAGTTTAAATTTCTAAATTTGTAAGGTGTGACTGATATTAATTTATATTAAAAACTAATATATCTCATATTTTATAGATAAAATTAATTAAAATTTGAAAGTCAACAACTACACTTTCCCAACCAAAAAGTGAACAAAATAATAACTCATCCTTACAGATTCACTTTTTAATACGACCATATTTTATCTTTTCAATGAAAATTGTTATAATAAAAAAATCACTAATAAATTCAACGAATTAAAAATTAAATAAAAATTATGTTTTTATTTATCATTCTCCACTATTTTTAAACATATTACAATATTAAACTTTAACATTATAAAGTAAATGCAATATAATAATTATTTATATCCATTTGAATTTCCGGCCAGCTATTCATTCGAAAATTCAATTTACCCTAGATTTATTTTTACAAAAAAATTGTGGAGTTAAACTTGGATTTTTTTTTGTAAATATCATGTCACTAGTTTATAGAGAAAGATACATATTAAAAATCTTAATGGTCAAATAAGATCACTAGTTTATAAAGAAAAAACATTTGGAAATCTGAAAAGCCAAACAACTTGGATTTTTTTGTAAATATCATATCACTAGTTTATAGAGATCATAGTTTACAGAGAAAGATACATATGAAAAATTTTAATGTTCAAATAAAATCACTAGTTTATGAAGAAAAAATATTTGGAAATTTGAAAAGCCAAAAAATTATAAGCGGTATAATAATTATTTATATCCATTTGAATTTCTTACTTCATTCTAAAATTCAATTTACCCGTTTACAAAAAATTCAATTTACCAAAAATTTCACATATCACATATAGCGCTCATCTATCTAATGCTCACACATCTAACACCCATTCATCTACCACTCTCACATCTAACGCGATCTAACACTCTCACTCATCTAACGCTCTCACATCCACCAGAACCCCTAGCCGTGCAAAAAAATCTACTTTTTCATATAGTACTATCTCAAATAAGATAACTTTCAAATTTCAATGACATTATATTAACAAATCTGTTTTTTCATGGAGGTTCACTAAAGTTAAGTCTCCAACCTAACCTAGATTAAACCTTGTTATAAAAAAACAACCACACAGCGAGACAAATCTATTCTTCCATCAAGCATAATGGTAGCATCAAACCTACTAAACCTACTAAACATACAATTCTTAAGTAATAATTTCTCCCCACGGTGAAGTTATCCCACAATTCACGTACTCGTTGTTTCGTTTGAGTAGGTTAAAATCCTTCCGGCCCTTAATGGAGGTCATAAATGCTACGTCGTTGAATGCACAACAGTGGAAGCATGGAGGGCACCTGGCCAACAATGGTGTCGGCGGACAGTTGAGGACAGCTCAAAACGCGAGGCACTTCATTACGGCATGCCTTGAGGACTATTTAACTATGGTAGATCGATGAAGTGAACAACGTATTATCTGGCACGCTGTTTCTGAGCAAACATCATTTCAGTGTAAGGGAATTGGCATTTGGCAATTGCAGTGTAGAGTTTGACTGACAGAAACATGCACATAAATTCAGGCACCATAGAAAGTGTCTTCAATTTGATTTAAGCCTTAAGGTTCTGCTGTAAGTGTAATGCAGAATATGAACATGGAAGAAAAAGTGGTGGGACTCCAGGGTGGTAATGTGCGCCTTGCGTTGGTTTTTGGTGTGTTTTTGTTGATTTCAGGCAGAGTCAGAGGTGTAGCATCAACAGAGCTAGCCATGGACTATCAAGCAAATGCATGCCCGAACTTGGAGCAACTTGTAATGAGGACACTTTCAGCAGAGACCCTCACGGATCCCACCACTCCTGCAGCCTTGCTTCGTCTTCTCTTCCATGACTGCCAAGTGCAGGTAAGTCTCCTCTGAACTTCGAACTGCATTTCATTTTTATATCAAGCTTTCAAGTTGAAGAAAAAGGTAGAAACTTTTCAATGTATAATGTGAAATCTTCGTGAATTTTAGACGTTGTCAACTGCAAAGCCATTCCTATGTGGTTTATGAGATCTTTGGTTTTACGGAATATTGTTTGGATAGAATTTTTACCAGAAGGATCACTTCTGGTAAGCTTAAATATGGTTATACAGAGGTTGTTAGCTTAAATATAGTTATAGAGTTTAATCCGAATTGAACTGGTAATTTTTTTTTTATAGTAAGTTTAAGTTTAATATTTATAACCTTTTATGCTATTGAATTCCTAATCTCTGTAACCTCTCACTCTATTGAACCCTTAATCTCCTTAACCTCTGTTATTCTCTTAATCTCCACAACCTCTTGATAACAAAGATACTTAATTACAGGAATCTTAATAACAGAGTTGCTTAATTACTTCTTTTATCTCTGTAACCTTTTAATAAAGATACTTTCTTAATAACAAAGATACTTTCTTAATAACAAAGATACTTAATTACAGGAATCTTAATAACAAAAGCCTTTAATTATAAAAACTCCACCAATTAAACTAACTCTCGAACCCATAAACTAACTCTCGAACCCATAATATCTCTGTAACCTTTTAATAACAAAGATACTTTCTTAATAACAAATATACTTAATTACAGGAATCTTAATAACAAAAGCCTTTAATTATAAAAACTCCACCAATTAAACTAACTCTCGAACCCATAATATCTCTGTAACCTTTTAATAACAAAGATACTTTCTTAATAACAAATATACTTAATTACAGGAATCTTAATAACAAAAGCCTTTAATTATAAAAACTCCAATTAAACTAACTCTCGAACCCATAATATCAATAGAAATACTTAATTACATGAACTAAACCAATTAAACTCATCTTCTTCCACCCATGTCTGATGTGATTTTGGAATTCACAGTTCTGTACTTATTTGTTTGATTTTTACAGGGTTGTGATGCATCCATATTACTGGGTTCTGGAGGACCCATTTCATCGGAGCTGATTTCCGAAAAAAACTTTGGAATCCGAAAACTCAACGCAATCGACAGAATAAAGTCTGCTGTTGAAGCAGCATGCCCAGGCACAGTATCATGCGCGGACATTATCGCATTAGCGGCTCGCGACGCGGTTCGTTTATCTGGAGGGCCAACCATTGCGATTCCTCTGGGAAGAAGGGATTCAATGACGGCCAACAATATGTTAGCCGATCAATTTCTCCCCTCTGCAGCCATTAGCGTGGATCTTATGCTCAACCTATTTACTGCCAAAGGAATGACCATGGAAGAAGCTGTGGCAATGCTGGGTAAGACCAAAATCTCTGTTACATAGATACAAATATATTGCCCCTACACCCGAAGTTCATGGATATTTCGCCAACTTTCTCGTCTAGGAGCACCTCATGAACCTTTTGATGCACAGTCCCATATTTATGGCAAGGTTTTAATACATTCATGTCCTATGTATTACACTAACTTTTGATGGTGTTCGTATTGACTTTTGAGGTTTTTTTTTTTTTAATAAGTTTTCTCCACTTTGTATATTTGGTTAAGTAAGGTGAGTTTTGATATAAACATATCTGACAAGCTTAATGTGTATCTAGAGTGGGGTGTTTAAAGTATCTAAATTACATCATCTTGTGTGTATTTAGGGTATCAAAATTACTTGTGTGTATTTAGGATATTTAAAGCATCAATATTAGCCCACTTTGTCTGAGTTGTTAACCTAGATTTTTGCTTATATTAAGATTTTTGTTAATTGAATTTAGAATTATTGATCTTTACATAATGAAATACGTTAATAGAACATTTTGTAAACAATTTCTCTACACCTAATAAATATATCGGTAAGTGATTATGTAAGTGTCTAAACTCTTCTTATGATGTTTAAAACTAATAACACCTCACACAATCTAACACATTTATATACTAAAACATTTACACCTTATAAATATAAATATGTCTTGAAATGATTACATATGTGGTGATGATTTAACTCCACACAAATTGACAAATATAGGGCCAACTATGTGTTTTAATTTAGTTAAATACGTATTTTAATTTAGTTTAATACTTGAGAATGTATTTTCTTTAAAAAAATAATAATTTCATTTTGAATATTGTAATAGTATTTAAGATTTATAGTAATGTTAGAATTTCAATATTAAAAATTTAATATAAATTTTTTCATTTAATTTAATTTTTTTCCTTCAATTAAAAATTGAAGAAATTGTGATTCTAAGTTGTTGAGTAATTGTGATTCTAAAAGTTGTTTGAAGTCTTTTTTCTTGGGATTTTCCAAAGGAGGTTATCTATTTTTTATAAATAAAATTCTAAAAATTCTAAAACATTGAATTTGTTTTCGAAATATGAATACAATTTAAACTTACAAAAATTAGAATTTTCGAAATATGAATACAATTTAAACTTACAAAAATGTATTCTAATTTTTTCAAGTGGCTTTTTTTTTTAGTATTTTTTTTTTATTGATTTTCAATTCATTTTCATAAGTTTTTATTTTAACGGAAATTTAATTAGAAATTGAGAAAATTGTAATTTTAAATGGTTGAGTTTCCAAATTTCCTAGAATTTTTCAAGAGTTAGGAATATAATTTAGTTTTTCCATACATTTCAGAACACTAAATTCTTTTTTAAGTTATAAATGCAATTTAAATCTATTTTTATTGATATTTTTGGGTAAATTGGGTAAATTTTCTTATTGATTTTAACTTTATTTTTAAAATAATTGATTTTATTTAACAATTAATTGGAAATTGAGTAAAATTATAAATTTAAAGTTTATACTTTTTTCAATCTAGTTTTATGGGATTTTCCACAATCTTATTTCTAAGAATATCTAGAAGAATAATTATATATACTATATATATATATATATATATATATATTAATTATTTTTCAAATTTTCCAGAAACTGAATTGATTTTTTAAAACTATAAACATGTAATTTAAAAATTAATAACTTTCTTTCTTCTTCTTCTTCTTTTTTTTTTTTTAATTGATTTTTATAATTTTAATTTATGATTCCCCATAATTTCTAATTCTCTTGGAAACTGTTTTATTCTCTGGGAAACTCAAAACAGTAGATCTCTCTTAAGATTATGAATATAATTTAAATGATAAGATATTAGAATCCCATGGTATGAAAACAAAAAGCAAAACAAAGGCCATACTTAGATCTATATCCTGAGCTAAACTAATCAGATCCAAATGCAACAAACTATATCATCATCCATTTTCTTTATGGTTTTTTCTTGGGACTAATTTATTGATCGATTGATGTTGCAGGTGCACACACCCTGGGCGTGGGGCACTGCATTAACGTGGTGAACAGACTGTTTCCTCAGAAGGAAGAAAATCTAGGTATCCTGTACGGCAACTTTTTGAGGGTCAACTGCCCTACTGCTGTTCCGTTGACCAACATCACATTCATTCCGAACGACCTCACAACCCTGCGCTTCGACAACCAGTATTTCAAGGATATAATCAACGGGAGGGGCCTCTTTACCATCGATTCTGCCATTTCGACGGATCCCAGAACAGCTCCCACTGTGTCCCGTTTTGCCAACGATGAGAAGTACTTTTTCCAGGTCTTCTCCTCCGCTTTTGTTAAACTTTCATCCACTGGTGTCCTCACCGGGAATCAAGGCCAAATTCGCTCCAACTGTCACTTTGTGAATTGAAGTTATAAGAATGCTTTCAGTTTGCTGTATATTGTAATGTAAACCAGGGCAACTGCGCAGCGGTAGTCCCTGCCGCTGCGCAGGGACTACCGCTAATGGGAGTTGAGCTTGGTTAACCATTAGAGTTCAGTTTAATAATGTATTTAACTAAATATATAATACATGTAAATACAAGGTAATTGTTATTGTTATTATTATCTAATTTAATGTAATCTCAGTGCAGTTTGCAAGAGTGTTTTTGTTAGGAATGCGAGTTTATCTTGATTAATAAGTAGAGTTTAGTTTAAGAATGTATTTAACTAAATATTTAATACATGTAAATATAAGGTAATTGTTTTAGATCAGGGCCAAGTTAGACAACAAATACATCAAACTGGTGTATGAAACCTCTTTGTTTATTCGCATACTAATTTCACTGCTTAATATGCATACTAATTTCACCGCTTAATATACGAAGACATACTACTCTGCCCTGAAATTTTGAACTTGAGATCAAACAATATTATTTTTCATCTACATATAAATGAGCAATATACGTAAAGAAATTACACTCCATCATAAACGATGGAATCTATATAATGTGGATACATGCCATAACTTTGCTACAATGATTACAATCAAAAATATACTTAAAGTGTTTATTAATACATAGAAACATAAAACTTGAATAGAAAGTTGAAAAAGAATTGATTAAAACATTGTTCATTAGTAAACCCGTATACCCCTTAAGGATCTCTACTATATTCCCAATTGTCTAGATTGTTGGCATCTATGCAATTTCTCTGATCTCTACTATATTCCCAATTGTCTACATTGTTGGTATCTGTGCAATTTCTCTGGATAATATGCTACATGACTTGAAGAAAATTCCTCCTATTTTTAAATTCCAACAATTGTGCAGACTTCATTCATTCATTGAACTTGCATTCTATTTTGTCAATGAGTAGCAACCTACAATTGTGCACGCTTCATTCATTCATTAGACTTTTAAAGTCACACTGTGAGAAGTGCTACCCATATTTGTTCTAAGGAAAAATAAAAAGTTACTGCATTCATTCATTGGACTTTTAAAGTCACACTGTGAGAAGTGCTACTCATATTTGTAGCATAAATTTAGGAAAAATAAAAAGTTATAAAAATGCACCTAAACTATCTTTTTCTTCTCGCCCACTTCCCCTTTTGGTAATGGAACATATTTTTATGTTTCAAGATCAAATTCCATGGTAAATGCATCGCTCCTTTTACCCTTTTAACTACACCATTGTTTGCGTCTATGTATATTAAGTCCATTGTTGTCGCTGATTGGGAGACCACATATTATTTTAAATTGTGCATTCAAAAAGCATATATGAAAAGCATTACTTGGGATGCTTGAATCTTGACCTTGATTTGACTTTTTTTTAGCCATGAGTATTCAGTTACTCAGATAAATCTTTGGCAACAAGAAAGCTTCACCACATTAAAACGAATAAAATGCACTTGTGCCTTAGTATATCTTCCATTTTGGAAGATACTTCTGATTTTGTAATTTTGATGTCACTTATACACTAAGTTCAAAGTTAGAATTTTCAACCCATTTTTGGTTATATTCATGCCTAATATAATGAATGTGTTTGAAAATGTGTTTGAAATAACATATCTTTTAGGAATTTAATAAATTTTTGCTTCATATAATTAAGTATGGATTTTATTTAAAAAGTTAATTTGTTACCGTCGTGTTTATGGTAATACGTCATATACGTTCCCAGTGCACATATACTTTTTCACTGCTTTCTACTACATATGTGTTGGGTTTAGCTTTTGGGCATACTTTAGATATCTCTTTCCCTCATTTTTTACCATTTTACATTTGAACTTGCGAGCTTTACATCTTAATTATCGCTTTTCCTGGTTATAAGAAGCAAATCTTGTTGTGACATATTATTTTGTCATTTTTGTTAAATGTGAATGAAGTGATATCTTTTTTATGGTTAACAAGGGTAAGTGTGGAAGTTCTTTGGCTCTTTTTCTTTAAGTGTTGCCCATGAATTCAAAGTTAAAGGATGGACATTTGCGTTGTTAATTCACTTATATGTTTTGAGGATTTTCTGTTACAGATCATTGTTGTTACATCTTGAGTTGTTGTTACACCGCGAGATGTTCTTACACCGCAACTATCAAAGATCGTGGGTATTATTCCACGATACATGTGTTGAGAAGCATGAACTACCTGTGGGCGATCAAAGAATCTAAGTGGTTATGATTTTATAAAATGATGTAACTTTAACAGGCCTTGTATTTAGAAACCAATTATAACAATTTCTATTTTTTTTAATATCGATCAACATGAGAATCATAATATTCTCATGACTAATAAGTTCCCTATTTTGGGCATGTAAACTTTATAAAAGGATTCAGTTCCATGAAGGGAACGGGAAACACGAGATAGTACCATCATTTTGATTTTGTAATTCACAGTTATTTTAATACAAGAACATCTTTGGTGATGCTTTTACAGATTTTTTGTTGAATTCCTAACTAGTTCTTATTTCATCCCTGCACCCTGTTAGGGAGGAAGGGCCCTCCTATTTGGCAAGGATTGCAGTAGTAGTTGTAGCAGTAGATTAATTATTTCTTTCTCGTAATTGTGAAGTTATTGTTGTTGTTGTATAATTCATAGAGCATATTTACTTCTGTTTTTCATATTTATGATATGTTGTTACATAGGATTAATTTAAGTTGTGATAATTGATCAGATGGTGTGATAATTGATCAGATGGTTCAATCATTGATATAGTGTGTAGCGCACCTGTTTCTTGGTAAACATGAAGTGTGATTTCATTCCTGTAGAATGCCTTTTGATTTCTACATGAGTGTTTAATTTCTGCAATTGGTTCAATGACATTTCTTTCCTTTCTTTATTTCTATCCTTGGTTGTTATGTATCGGCAGAGATAGTGTAGACACCTTTGAAATAAATAGACCTACCCTGGTAGACAATTAAATGTTTTTGGTTCATTCAATTAAATAGTGATTAAACCGGCACAACATTTTGGTGTCGTTGCCAAGGAAGGCAGTGGACGGTACAATCATTCAAGTGTGTTTCGTTAATATAGTATTTCTAGGGCATAAGCGTTGGGCGGTAAGACGAGAGGTAAGAACATGTGCATTGCTCTAACATACTTGGGCAGGCTCACCAATATGATCATTAAGACCTTTAGAATGTGTGAAACTTTTGGATTTTCTTTAGATGTGTTTTCAGCTTTACAGGCGTTGGGCGGTAAGACGAGAGATAAGAACCTATGCATCGCTCTAATATATCTGAGAGGGCTCACCACTGTAGAAGTTGAAACACTTATGGTGTGAAATAGATACACATAGGGTCCATGTGTAAGGTGTAGGAGTAGCGGAGATACAAAAAACACAACCACTATAATAAATCACAGGAAAAATGGGTCATAAAAGGAATAAAAAGAGCGCATATTTAGGGAGAAAAACATTTATTCAAGAGATAGTCTCAAAAGCAGAGAAAGAACATTCAAACTCATAGAGGGTTACAAGAAAAACAGGGCCACAAAAAGTTGTTACCCTCATAGTAAGGCCATAAGTATCTGGTTCCTCTGTCGGACCTCATCTTCCTCAAACTAGTGTACCTACTCCCAAAACCATAGACTCGATTCGAGAACAGCAGGGGGGAACTAGTGGTCAGGACCTTAGGTTTGAGAGCCAAGGGGAAACTAGTGGGGAACACCAAGGGCCTGAATCAGAAGAGAATTCATTTACTTTTCAATATCAAAATTCGGGCAACACGGTGAAACAACCAACCCTGGAGCATCCTAAGCTATTATCTCACGAATATTCACCCACAGGACAGTCACCTAGATGGTATGAAGGAGGAGACTCATCATAGCAAGAGTCATGAGGATCAGAAAAGGGGGACAACAATAACAATAAAACAACAAAAACAGATGCCACCGTTACCACCTTTGAGTTCCCAATAGATGATATAAGGGGCGAAGCTCCCATGAAAAACATTCATTTGTCAGCTCTTCCATCTTTTCAAGGAATGATTGTAGAAGACCTGACACCTTCTTGTTTGAGTTTGATGTCTTGTGCAAGTGCTATGATTATGCTTTGGATGCTCAAAAGCTGAAATTGTTCCTTGCTACTCTAAAAGGAGCAACACTGAGATAGTTTATGGGACTAGGCTCTGCTACTATTCAGACATGGGGCAACATGAAAGCTACATTCCTATCCAAATCAGGGTTATTGTCGGACCAGGGACCTGAGGGAAGAAATATCCAGGATGACATAGAAGCAGGAAGAAAGCTTGGAGGATTATGTGGAATGATTCCATTATAACTTGCAGAGATCTAAACATAGTGATTTAGATCCGGAAATCTTGAAAACCATATTCATAAGGGGAATGAGAGATGACTGCCTTGACACCCTGAATCTACTAGGAAATGGAGACATATCTCATGAATCATTTGATGAGATAATAAATCTTTTCCTAAGATGCTCAAGAGGGTCATTGAGAGGAAGAAGCATGGTATGGGATGCCTCTATCAGAATACAGAAATCTGTAAACGGAGGTGTGACTAGAGCTGAGATCGGAAATCTGTTCGAAAACCTTAAAACTGATCTCCTCAGTACCTTATCTACTCAAATAACAATGGCACAAGTGAAGAAAGCACGGGATGAAGTTGATACAACTTTAGTTGTGTTATGATCGAAATGCAGGGAGAAGCATTCCCTAAAGGAATGCAGAGTAAACATCCTTAGCTTATGCAACATTTGTGATCTAAAGCATTCTATAGGCCATTGCCCAGAGCTTCCCAGACTAAAATTGGTGCTCAAAGAATCAAGCAAGGAAGTTCAATCTTCCTATTTCATTAGATCTAGGAAATCATGAAAACCACGACCCCCAGGTATGTCTCAAGAATTCTCTTCTTTTAATCCATGGAATAATATATATAATGCTCAAAAATTGCCGTGGAAATATTCTACTCCTTCTCCAGCACAGTTTCCTTCACCTTGGAAGCAGTGGTCTCCCTCTCCACCTCTCCAATACCCTCCATCTCAGCCATATCCTTGGACTCATAATTGGAGAGGAAATTCCCCAGGTCCAACCCCTCCTATAATACCAATGCAACAAAAATTACACCTACCACGTCTTTAAACACATGTTGCTACACCTCTTATACAACCCCAATTACCTATGCAACCTAACACCAACCCAAACAATAAGGCAACCCAGAACATGGAGGCCCCGACTACCTTTCAGACTTATTATATCACTCCTGTCAGATGTAATAAATTTCATCTTCTGCCAAGAAAAATGATTAACCCAAAACACTCTCCTATTATCACTGAAGAAGAGTGTGAGTCACCTAGAGAATATACCACATATCTTTAAGATGTTGTCACAACTATAACAACTAACTCGGAAAGGATTGTTGCGCCTGTAACATCCAATTCGGAAAGGATTGTTGCGCCTGTAACATCCAATTCGAGTAAAGTTATACACCTGTAAAAACTAACTCGACTATGATAACTAGGGATCCTCTGTATCCCCAAATATTAGCTGAAGTTGGGATGACTTCACAACTAGAATCTGATTTCCTTAAGGAGTTAAAAAATTTACACATACGGATTCCTCTACTACAACCTATTAAAGATGTACCTATTTATGCAAAAACAGTAAGAGATTTGTGTGTTAAAAAGCTTGGGGAGGGGAGCCTAAGGATGCTGCTATTATTCATGTGATGGGAAAGTTATCTTAATTGATGGTTGATCAGCCTCTCTTAACCAAATGTAAAAATCCAGGAAATCCCATGTGTTATTGCACCATTTACCACCCTTGGTAGATTTGATGCTCTATGATATGGCCTAGGGCAACCCTTGCCTAGCAGACTTGGTCTATTTTCTAAAAAAAATGTTTTAAATCCCATATGTGAATATTCCCTATCTAAAGCGCGTGTACATGCGGGTTAGCCTATACCCAACCTGCGTATATGTGCTAAAACATTAAAAAATATATAATCTCCCTTATTTTGGGCGGGGTTTACAGGTTTGATTGGATACCCACCTACTATAACCCGTGGCTCAACTGTTTCCCAACTAAAAAAAAAAAAACTAATTTGGATAAATATAAATACATCTCCATGGGAAGTCCTAAGAGAGGAGGAAGGATTATATATTGATATTAAAGTCAATTACATCCCTAATCAAGTCTGAAGATATCCCTATGCCTTCTGCACTCCCAGTCACAGGAAACCCCTGTTTCCTTCTTGAGATGTTCATCATCTCTTCAAGACATCCTTGTGTATACTTATGGAGGAGGATTGTTGAGGGTTGGGCAGGATGGATCTGGAGGACGGTTTCGCTTGGAGCCGACAAACAAATCAAGTTGTAGTTCTTATGTATTTTCTTTAGCTTGCATTAATAAAGAGGATTTGTCTTGTTCTTGATGATTATGGTCTTTATGCATTAATTTATGTCATAATTTGCTTATAAAATCTCACGTTAATGCTTATTTCCTTACATGCTTATATGATTTAACCTTGATATCATGAACATGCTTTCCGATATTTTTGGTGTATATGCTTTGCCTTGAATGAATTGCATAGTCTTAAAGTGCAAGGAAGAAGTAGAGCGTTTGAACACTATGAGAATGACCTCAAACGTAGGACTTACGGGTAAGACCTTTTGTACCAAATTTAACTGTTTAAGTATTAGAACTGCTTATTTGTGTGTCTCTTTATTATGTATGCCCTCTTCTCTATTGGGGTTCCCAACCCAAGACCCTAGGGTGATTCTACGCGAAACAGAATTCACAACTCCACTAAGGAAAGCATTCTTGCTTTTCCTAGGTTGGGTTGTTTCTTCTTGATCAGGGCCTACTTGATTGATTTCTTGTTTTTACAGTGTCTGAGACCTGTTTGCTTCGTGGGCATCAAGTCTCATCTTTTGGATCTAGCCTGGATTTTCTGTTTTTCTGTATTGAGCTTTATATATGCACTTTTCGGAGGATACAATAGCGTATACACGCTAGTTTCTTCAAAGAAACTCATGTATACGCAAGTTTCCTTTGTTTGAGTCGCGTATACATGCTTCTTTTTCTTTGCACAGTTACGTATACCTTATTTTGAATAATTTTTTCAAAATATTGGACCCAGTTAAGATTGTTGTCTGGTGGATTTTGTTGTTTTCTGGTCATTCACTGTTATTAAAGCTCTGCGTTCATGCAAGTTTTCAATTTCTAATTTTCTTCTTGTTGAAAAACCTAGTCAACCTAGGGTTTTGTTTTTTGGTAAAGTTTTAGTTTGGGCTTTGGGTTAAAGGATTCTTGTAGAAGTTCTTGGTTGTTCTGACTTTGCAGAACAAGAAATTGGTTGCAGTTTTGTTTATCACCCAACTTTCGGATTGTTTTGCTTTTCTTTCTTTTTTTGGTTGACCTATTTTGTTTTTCATGGTATTTTGAGTGCCTCCTTGGTGATCTTGAAAGTATTTTTTAACATTCTTTTGGTTTGCAGAAGTCCTTTATACTGATGTTTAGATCAATCTATGTAAGTTTGTAGTCCTTTGTCATTTCAAGTTTTATTATATTAATGATGTGCATAACTTGTGAATTTTGGGACTCTTTATGCTTGTTTTTGGTCTTGGAATTTTAGTAGTCTTTGTGTTCTCAAAAAATTCTTTGGGTTCTTTAAAAACTAAAAAGAGAAAAACAACGTTCTTGACTTTCTTTCTCTTTTCAGTTTTTTGTTTTTGGTTTCTTCATTATTTTTTTGCAATTGTGAACTTTTTTCAATTGGTTTTACTTGGTTTCGAGAGAAGTTTGTCATTGAATTTGTGCCCTCCTTATAGTCAATTTGGCCTATTGATCTTGTGAAGGAACACATTTGGTTATTGTATGAGCATCTTTAGAATCTTGCACCATTATTATAGTTTGCATTGTAGGGATTTTAGTCTTTTTGTTAGATTTTGAGTGTGTGGAGCGTGTTTTCTGAAAAAGCAAAAAGAACAATATTTTACAATTTAATTTGTAGAACCTTATAGAAATCTCTTTTCATCGAGGAAAAATAGATGCATTTGCATATAGCTAAGTTTCTATTGATTTCTTTTGCGTCAAATCACCACAAGTTGCACTCTCATTTTACTTGTGACCTAAAGAACAACCTTTTAAAATCAAGTGCTTAATTAAAAAGAACCAGAATATTTTTTGATTTGTCATTAATTACATCAACAAGTCTAGCTCTTTAGGGCATTGGAATAGGTGAGTGGAGAATTAACTCTCCAAGGCAACTCAAATTGTTAAACATATATGTTGAATAATGAGTGAAATCCAGTATTGTTAGAAAGACTGACAAAGCTCCTTTCCACTGGGAGTCAAGCACGAGGGAGAGTGAAGACAAGGAAAGAGTGATACCCCCTCTCCTACTTGTTTGATCCCACCCTGAGACTGTTCCACCCTGATTTTGATACGAACTAGTGTCCATAGTTGCTATTCCTAGGGACCACATAGGTCACTGCGGAGGGGAATCCCACACCACCTGAGGTAGGCGTTGCATCATGTTCATTAGTACTTCTGGAGGGTACCCTTGCTTTTTTCATTAGTACTTCTAGAGGGTACCCTTGCATCATGTTCATTAGGTCTTCTCCTCCGCTTTTGTAAAACATTCATCCACTGGTGTCCTCACGGGGAATCAAGGCCAAATTCGCTCCAACTGTCACTTTGTGAATTGAAGTTATAAGAATGCTTTTAGTTTGTTGTATATTGCAATGTAAACAAGGGTAAGTGTGTAGCGGTAGTACCTACTGCCGCCCACATGTAATCTCACTACTGTGAAGCAATTTGCAAGAGTGTTTTGGTTAGTATTTGGAGTTGTGAAGCAATTTGCAAGAGTGTTTTGTTAGTAATTGGAGTTGAGCTGTTAAAAAATAGAGTTTAGATTAGTAATGTATTTAACTAAATATATAATACATGTAAATATAAGGTAATTGTTATTATTATTATTATTATCTAATTTTAAGGTCATGGCCAAGCTAGACACCAAATTGGTTTATGAGACTGTTTTGTTGGTTCAATTTAGTAATGTATTTAACTAAATATATAATACATGCAAATACAAAGTAATTGTTATTATTATTATTATTATTATTATTATCTAATTTTAAGGTCGCGGCTAAGCTAGACACCAAATTGGTGTATGAGACCCCTTTGTTTGTTCGCGCAATAATTTCACTGCTTAGTGTACGAAGGCATACATACACTACCCTTGAGGTTTTGAACCTGAGACCTCTTAAGAGGAAACACATAAAACAATATTATTTTTCATCTACATATGAATAAGCAATATACCTAAAAAAATTGTTCTCCATCAT
Organism: Pinus taeda; assembly: GCA_000404065.3. Taxonomy (NCBI): domain Eukaryota; kingdom Viridiplantae; phylum Streptophyta; class Pinopsida; order Pinales; family Pinaceae; genus Pinus; species Pinus taeda. The sequence continues at coordinate 32,470 of APFE031582504.1, forward strand.
GAACGATGAAATCTATATACTATGGATGCAAACAATATTATTTTTCATCTACATATGAATAAGCAATATACTTAAAGAAATCGCTCTCCATCATGAATAATGAAATCTTTATACTATGGATGCATGCTACAACTTTGCTACAACGATTACAATAAAAAAAATATACTTAAAGTGTTTATTAATACACAGAAACATAAAACTTGATTAGAAAGCTGCAAGAATTGATTAGAACATTGTTCATCAGTAAACCCGTAAACCCCTTAAAGATCTCTACTATACTCCCCAATTGTCTAGATTGTTAGCATCTGTGCAATTTCTATTGATAATATGCTACACGACCTGAAGAAAATCCCTCCTATTTTTAAAGCAACTCAACGAATAGCAACCAACAATTGTGCGGACTTCATTCATTCATTGAACTTGCATTCTATTTTGTCGACGAGTAGCAACCAACAATTGTGCACGCTTCATTCATTCATTGGACTTTTAAAGTCACACTGTGAGAAGTGCTACCCATATTTGTAGCATAAATGTAGGAAAAAATAAAAAGTATAAAAATGCACTTGAAATATCTTTTTCTTCTCGTCGACTTCACCTTTTGGTAATGGAACATATTCTTATAGTTCAAGATCAAATTCCATGGTAAATGCACTGTGTCTTCTTACCCTTTTAACTACACCATTGTTTGCCTATATGTATATTAAGTTCATTGTTGTCCCTGCAATTGATTGGTAGACCACATATTATTTTAAATTGTGCATTCAAAAAGCATATATGAAAAACATTACTTGGGCTGCTTGAATCTTGACCTTGAGATGACCTTTTTTATCCAGAGTATTCAGTTACTAAGATAAATCTTTAGCAACAAGAAAGCTTCACCACATTAAGACGAATAAAATGCACTTGTGCCTTAGTATATCTTCCAAAATGGAAGATACTTATGATTTTGCAATTTTGGTATCACTTATAAGCTAAGTTCAACGCTAGGATTTTCAAGCCGCTTTGGGTTACATTCATGCCTAATATAATGAATGTGCTTGAAATAACATAACTTTCATGAATTTAATAAATTCTTGCTTCATATAACTGAGTATGGATTTTATTTAAAAAGTTAATTTGTTACCATCGTGCATCGTGCTTCTTGTAATATGTCATATACCTTCCCAGTGCACATATACCTTTTCACTGCTTTCTATTGCATATGTGTTGGGTGCAACTTTTGGACATACTTTAAATACCTCTTTCCCCCATTTTTTACCATTTGAATTGCATGACGGTCGCTAGCTTTCCCAACTGTACAAACTACTATCGCTGGTGAGTCAAACGTGTTTAGTTGCCCGTGCGTTTTGCTTTGGATAGCTAATCGGTTGCAACCGCTCAAGGGTGTCCGTTGCAACTGCTTTGGATAGTTACTCTAGCTAGTGGAACTTATGCGCTCGGGCATGTTGCATGTTAAGCGATAGTTACTCTAGATGGTGGAACTTATGCGCTCTGGCTGGTGGAACTTATGCGCTCGGGCGTGTTGCATGTTAAGCGATGCCGCGAAATCCTAACTTTTTAACTGGGTTTTTGTTCTATTCGAGCCGAAGAATCGTATGCTTTCCTAGTAAACTGTGTAGTGCCCACCCTAGTTTCCTGACTCTAATATGATATTACCTTGCATACTTTAGTCTATGAGTAACTCAGGCTGAGGATCCAGAAACGTGACTCTATTATCAGTGAATGTGATGGTTATGTATGTTCTCTATTAATATTATGATTACGATATAATTAATGGTTATGTGTATTCTCTATGGATATCATGATGGTGATAGTAGTAAAGGATAGACATGTTTCTATTGATGTTATAATGATGATAGCCTTGATCTATATGTATGGTTCCATTAAGATTATGATGATGCTAGCCATGATGGAGATATCCCCTATGTTAGCTACTTACATTAATTATGGTTCACAATGAACAGTGATGTGAATGACCAGGTGATGGTAATTAAGGCTATTATGACAATGACTAACACTGAAAAACCTGGTTACTAATTATTATTGAGTATGGCAGGAAAACCACCAGAGGCACTCGCACATAACGAGTTGACGACACCTGGTTTGATGAAAATTTATATTATTTTATCTTTGAAATTCTAATCGATTTTGAAACCTGCTATATATGGTTATCTATAGTCTGATGATATGTTAATGGTTGCAGGCATAGATGAGTTGCTTGGCCGAATGACTCACATATGGATGATGGGGTTGTACAGGTAGATGGAACTACATGGGAGGGGTAGGACAGAGTTCCTGATCTCACCCACTAGCACTCCCGCCATGACTTGGGCTGGAAGAGTTGAAACACCTTCGCCTTGAATATCACGATGCCATGAGGGCAAGTCCCAAAGTCGGGTTGCTCATGAGGAACCTACTGGGGGGCGCGCATCAAGGCGGATTCCTTGATCCCCCGCACCATTAGTCTCATTATAGCAGGCAACATGAGAGACGATCGAGGTCTATGACGTTGCACGCTATTTTCCCGTCGTAGTCACTGGATGCTTGAAGGGCAAGTGGTGTGGCACCCTTGGAATTTCAGGGAAATTCTTGAAGGGCACGATCAACTTGGCACCCTTGGCATCACAATTAAACTGTTAGGTGTGGCACCCTTGGAACTTCTAGGGAAGTTCTTGAAGGGCACAACCAAACTTGGCACCCTTGGAATCTCAGGGAAATTCTTGAAGGGCACGATCAACTTGGCACCCTTGGCATCACAATTAAACTGTTAGGTGTGGCACCCTTGGAACTTCTAGGGAAGTTCTTGAAGGGCACAACCAAACTTGGCACCCTTGGAATCATTAAAAAAATAAATGATAATAAATAAATATAAGTAAGGAATGAAAACTAGGGAGTTACATCAAGGGTAAATGATGGTAATAAAACTTGGAATAAGGAGGATCATAGAAAGAAATAAATAGAGTACCTTAAAAATTCTACCCTCCCCATATTGGAAAATTATAGGTAGATTAGGTGGTTTAATTAGATAAAAGGGGAAGGCAAACATATTGTAAGGATAAAGATTAATCCTAACCCAATTAAACTTAATTAAGAAAAGAGGAAGGTGAATTAAAATAAGAAAAATAAATGAAATTAGAGAAATGTAGATAAGCTCCATGTGGCATCAACCAGCATAAGAATATCCCTCTAAGAGATAACCTGAGTTAATGTAGGAAGTAGATTGGGGATAAAATCTTGAGTCATTAATTGACTCCAAGTAATAAACACAATTTAAAGAATAAAAGAGGGGAATAAAGAGACAACTAAGAGAAGAAATAGGAATCTTGTGAGGTGAGGAAAATATTAGTTTTAAATAAAAAGTTAAGTAAATAATTTAGGTGACCCTTGCTGAGAGAATGACACATGGGTAGGTGAATAATCAAGTATTAAATTAAAAGAAAAATATTATAATTATGCATGACATGCCAAGTGTCACCTATGAGGACTCCTATAAAAGAAGGGGCAAGCCATGAGAGAAGGGATTTTTTGGGAACCCTATTGTTGGATGGATGATATGATGTCAAAGCAGTGACTACGAAGCTATAGTGAGTTTGGTGAGGTAGAGGATTTCTTTTTAGAGAGGGGAATCCTGAGCTAAGGTTGCTCTCCTCTTCCAGCTAGATTCTTCCTCCATTGTACAACCCCATTGCAGCTCGGGGGTCCACGGGGAAGAAGAGTACCTAAGGAGTAGGTTGGGAGGTTAACCGGTGGGTCTCGTTTTCGGATCAAGTGCGTCATCATACACTCGCAGAAGTGACCGACAACAAGGAAGTACCAGCGACAACAAAGCAAGTGGAGTCTCGCCTCTCCAGTGTACGGTACATGTGTATTTCGTTACTACTTGAGCTTAGATTAAAAGTATATAAATTTGGTGTTATGTTCCTGAAATGAGCATCAACGATGTGTGTGTTGATTGAATTGAAATCTCAATGTGTTTATTTTCTGGTTGTAATTGTTGTGTATATAT
>APFE031582507.1:0-15807 GCA_000404065.3 Pinus taeda
CGCTCAGCTACCCCGTTCTGCTGTGGGTTATGGGAGCTATGAGCTCTCTACGAATCCCTTCTGCCTTGCAGAAATCTTTGAACTCGTCCGAGATGTATTCACCACCATTATTGCTCCTAAGAGCCTTCACCTTCTTCCCCGACTCCTTCTCGACCAGTGCTTTGAATTCACAGAACTTTGAATATGTCTCGCTCTTCTTCTGCATGAAGAAGATCCAGCACTTACGAGAGAATCATCAACAAAAATCACATAATACCTGTGTTTTGTTGTCGAAGCAACTGAGAAAGGTCCACACACGTCTGTGTGAATTCTCTCAAGGATCTTCGTGGCGTGACTATCCTTCTCGTGAAAGGTGGCTTTCACAAACTTCCCCAAAGTACACCCCTTGCACTGATCTGACTGCGCAAGTGTGCCTTTAGGAAGCCCTTTAGTGATCTGCTGCAGTATCTTCAAGGCTCCATGGTGAAGGTGACCCAATCTCCTGTGCCACAACTCGCCATCATCCCGGCTCACCAATCCTTCTGCCTTGCCTGCCATTGCTACGCATCCATCTACATGCAACTGATAAAGGTTCCTCACTCGAAACCCTATCTTTCGGGTCTCACCAGTTGTCTTGCTGCGCAGGAAGGCCTTTCCCTCGTTGAAAACAACATCATACCCCTTGTCTTCTAACATCGCCATTGAGATGAGATTCTTCTAATCCTGGAACATGCATGACTTCCTTCAATACAAAGGGTTTACCGGACTCCCTCTCAAATGAAATGGTACCGATACCAGTCGCACTGTATCTACCATCATTGCCCATCTCGATGTGCACTCAAAGATCTTTGTCCTCCAGATCAGAAAACAAATCTCTATCTCCCGTCATGTGAAAAGACGCACCACTATCCAAGAACCACACCGATCCCATCACACTTGAAACCAAGCATGCGATCAATGAAACATCAAGCTCAAATTGTGAGGCTAGAGCCTCTCTTGCTGCAGATCCAACAGCTTGCTTGTTCTTCTTCTTCTGCGGACAATTAGTGGCATAGTGTCCGTGCTAGTGACAGTGAAAAAACTTCACCTTGGACATGTCCTGCTTCTTGCCTTTCGCACCAGACTGAGAAGCTTTCTTGCTCTTCCTTTCTTTGCTTTAACAACCAAAGCGCAATTTTCTTCATCAACTCCCTTTGATGAAGATCCGTCCCTGGTACTCCACCTGATCTCCTCCTGCACAAGATTTGACCACAGTCTTTCCCATCCTGGCAATTTCTCCCGACCATTGACAGAGTCCTGATAGGAATGCCAACTCTTCGGAAGACCAAGGAGAGCCAAGCTCACCAAGTCCTCATCATTGACAGCAACCCCCACACTTCCCAGCTCATCTCGACACTGAGTGAACTTCGTGAGATACTTGGGCATACTGTCATCCTTCTCGCATTTGATGTTTCTGAGTTTATCTTTGAGCACCAGCTTCCTCTGATTGCTCTTGCTTTGGAATAATTCTGTTAACAATTTCCACATCAAATATGGAGTAGCCTTTCCATGGAGGTTGGACACAATGTGATCCTTCACGCCCTCCAACAGAATCCTTCGACATTTTATGGTCTTCTTTTGCCAAGCATCAGCTTGAGTAGCATCAATAGGCTTTGGGACATCCATCTCTATGAACTCCTTCAACCTGTTATCATCCAATACTGCCTCCATCCTATCCTTCCATGCAATATATTTTGTTATGCCCTCAAGGGCATACTCCAATCGCAATCATGTGAAAGACATCTTAGTTTTGACACCAAGAAAACACTGTTGCAAATTCGAATTCCACTAGCTCCAACTCAACCGCTTCCGATCTAGAATTCGTGAGAACAAGGTATTTCTTGTATAGAGATCGACTGTATGGGCATTCACCGGATATCTCACCTTTCAAAGGAAGGAAGGATGAATCCAAAGGCTACCTAGCCCGATTACAAACTCTGCCTGAAGAAATAGAATGTGAACACTTCCTGAATAGTAGATCCGATGATCAACAGCTCCGATATCATGTAGAAACTTTTTCTACAAATCAGCTAGCTCTGATACCATGTAGAAATTTTGAATAATTTAACGCATATTCACTGGAGATTATCCTGATCATGTACTATTGCGGAATACATACACAATACATAAGCTCCTCTACGTTGATCATCAATATAGTAGCATCAATAACAATAAAACATCAAGAGCATGCACACATTAACACAGTATGTAACCCGGGGAAAGCTTACAGCTGAAAACCTCACACTATCTGTATATTAATGATTGAGAACATATAAAATTACAATAGTCAATACTTCTCACAAGTATCCAGCATTATCTCCACCTGTTACACACAATACAACTCAAATCTGATATCCAAATCTATTCCACTGCTTGCCTGCCTCCACTGCTCAATACCTGCTCAAGAATGGATGAGAATGGTTGAACCAAACTCGTATTTACCTCAAAAGAATCACTCACACTGGGAATCATGTGAGCAGAGGCTATAATCACTTGGTATTGCCCAATTCTCATTGGCATAACTCAATCCCATTGATTGTGCAAATCCTCATGCACAACTATAGTCACAACTGATAGCAATATGATCTTCTAACACTTGTCCCTGCTGAACTGAACATGCACTGACATGCAACTGAGTTAACTAATGTATTCTTTAGTTGCATTATGAATTAATAATTATTTTAACAACTCATCATTAGTCTATTTGTAGTTAGACTAATTACAACTAGTTTAACCAAGTCAAACTGAACACAACTCCACAATCAACTCCACCAAACTCAACTGATTGAGTTCTAACTGAAGTCATGCATGCACCAACTCAACTGACCCATAAAGAAAACGTATTTCGTTTTGACAGCTGCATGTGCCACATCTGTAGCTCAAACTGAAGTGCTCCAAGATAATAAGATAAAGTTTATAGTCTAAATATTATTATAAGCTAATAATATTTGACTGCTCTATAATTAGACTTGACAGTGTCACCATTGTTGTCTAAAAATAGAAGTCCATCGATTTTTTCCAACTTGACCAATCATCCATAAACAACATCCTGCAACTCATAGACATGATCGATATGTCTAAAAATAGACTTTGTGCCATAATTTGCCTGCAGGCCCACTTAGTGAAGGCGACTCTTTTCACTAAGCTCCATCATCTTGTTGCAATCTCAACAATTTTAACATTCCATTGATAGAAGAACCAGAGGAGGAAGTAGAAAATACAAATTTTGAACCTTATATTAGCTGTAAGGAATGTTGGGTGCGGGAATTACATTTAAGCAAACTCCTCAACACTTAATTTGTCAACCTGGGGGATTTGTAAACTTAGAGATGAAGCACAAGCAATGCCAGAGATGGTATGAATCTTCCTAATATAATTCCCTATTTTCTTTAAACAAAAGATTGTAGAATCAAACTAAAAAGAGAAAAAGGAAACTTGAACCATCAAAATAATCTAAGACTGGAACAAGGAAGAATGCATTTGCAAAAGGGAATTAAAGATAAAGGGCAATCACTCTAGGTAATTATTGTTTAACCACTGAGTACGTGTTTTTATTTAGCAGAGACACTTAGTAATCTCATCAGATGGGCCCTTAAACCTGCTCCTTTAGATATTTCCTTCTTGCACTAATATGTCTTGTACTATCGCAGTCTGCTTGCATTAGTGCAGGAACAGAGATTTATGCAGAAGGTATAAATGGTGTCTTTACTAAAGGCTTTTTACTTCCTACAAGGGTTTGAACTTTTCCAGGTTCAAAGCACTTAGATCCTGTGACAAGAAACTAGTTCTTGCACCGGATCAGAGCTTCTTGCACTTATCATTTAATTCTTAAAATGAGTGCTTAATTATTGCAAGTGCTATTATACTGTTAAATCAAATTGCTCACATAAAAAGTGAATGTTTCTGATCTTAATAGAGTGCAGGAATAAAGAAACAATCAATATACATTCATCCTGTCATGAGCATTTGATGAAAGAAAGAAGATTGCAGGAAGTAGACTAAGAAGGCTTTGCTGCATCGCACCAACATGCACTGGTGCAGGTTCATTTCTCTTGCTTGGACCAAGCGGGGAAAACCAATCAAAGAGAATTGCAAAAAAGGAGATATCACACCAACGTGCATTGGTGCAGGGTTATTTCTCCTACTTGGACCAGGTAGAGGAAAACCAATCTGAAATCAAGTGCAGGAAAGGGAATTTATTTACTTCACACAACTGATCCACTTTCACTCAAACAGGAATGCATGTGCTTAATATTAAATCACATTTGGCAATGTAAACACAAATTATAGGAAAACGGGAAATGGGGTAAATGTGTTGGGTTGGCTGGGCCCTAACCAACCATCGCATTTCCCCTTTAAATAAAAGCATTGCTCAGTACCTTAATCAATTCATCAACTCAAATATAGAAACACAATTTGGGAAACATGAGGTGAAGCTCCCTTTTATTAATTCATTGAGAAAAATACATACATTAATACATCGTCCAACCCAGATTCGGGCAATAACAAAATACAACAACCTGTTACTGCTTCTTTGGCTGTGTCTATGTTCTCTTCTACTATCAAAAACTTCCCCCTTAGTCCTATTTACATTCTACATTATATAGATCTTTGGCCAAAGGCCAAAATAGATCATTCAACCGATTACATAACCAAACGCAGAATTTAGCTTTTCGGCCTTCAAAATTAGACAGTTAACAAAGCTGGTAGTAGCCAATCTCCGGCTTTCTTCCTTCACGGATTCAACCTCGACTGCCTTTGGATCAATCTTGCTGTTGTGGTTGAAGCTGCTCAAAACGAGGCGGTGATCAAGGAGGTTCAGATCTACTGCAAGGGTTTGTTGTGCTAGCAATGGTGCAAGATCCAATCCTGCACTAGGATCAGCGGTCATGGTAAGTACTCTAACTACTAAATAAACATTGGAGATATCGATAAGTTACAAAGAGTGATTAAAAGTAAGAAATCATGTAATAAATGATTAATTAATGCTAAGTTAAATTAAAAGTATGAAAAATAAAGTTTATATGAAATATGTCACCGTGCTTGGACTGGTGCAAGATGAGGGTGTATAAAAGAGGTAAAACAATGGTAACTGGTTATGATTTAGGAAGGGGAAAATGGAAAAAAGAGAGCAAATTAGGGGGCTAACAAGGAATATACAATGGTAGGAGAAGGGGAAGGATAAGTACGTATGTGAATGGTGAACATAGGATTGGAGGTGGAAGAGGAGGAAATATAGGAGGTGAAAGAGGTGGAGGAAGAGGAAGAGTAGCTGGTAGAAGAGATCCAAAACCTTTTGGATTTCCCATCTTTGATGAAGATACCACAGCCACAATGAAAATATCTCACCCTCTTTCCTCCCTAATTTCCATGGATTAAGAAATGAGGATCCTAAAACATTTCTCTTTGAGTTTGAAGTCTTGTGTAGATCCTATGACCACTTGCTTGATACTCAAAAGTTGAAACTATTTCCAGCCACTCTTAAATGTGCAACATTAAATTGGTTTATGGGCTTAGGAGCACATACTATAAGAACATGGGAAGAAATGAAAAATGCTTTCATAGAAAAATACAAGGATTATTGCATGCCACATAACCTTACAGATGAAGTATTTAAAATGATGCAAAAAGAAGATGAAAATCTTGAAGATTTCGTTGAAAGAAACCTTGAAAGCTCTTTTGCTGAAATCTATTAGATATGAGTCGATAGATCTTCTCAATTTGATGGGTAAAGGAGATATTTCTCAGTTATCATTTGGAGATATTTGTGAGTTATGCATATACATTTCAAGAGGAAAGGAAAGAATTGGGAAAAATCCAAGAGATCATGTTATGTCTAAGATTAGTAAATTTGCAGTTGGAACAGTAAGTAGGGCTGAAATAAGCAATTTTCTTGACAATTTCAAAACAGATATTTGAGAGTCTTAGTGAATGAATAGATACCATTAAAATACAAAACAAGAAAAGGCTGAAAATGCTGCATTATCTATCTTTTGTCCAAAATGTAGAAAGAAGCATGCCTTGAGAGAATGCCTCCTTGATTTAAAAAGTGTAGAATCCTGTGTTATATGTGCATAAAATCATGATACATAGGAATTTCCTTCAATATTGGGTCTTAAAGTTGTCTACCAAGAGGAAGTAATGCCAAATCAAGTAAAGCCTCTTTGTTTTATTGCTAAGAGACCATGGAAAAATCCACAATCAAATATGACTCAAGGTTTCAACACTCAAACATATGTATAACCGCCACAAAGTAATTGGACTACATCCATGCCTTGGCAACCTTGGCCTCAACCTTGGGCACAAGGATGGAAAAATTCTTATGGCAAGTATCCTCAATATCCTCAATTTCAACAACCTTACCCTGTTTCTCTACCACAATATTATCCTTAGCCTGTTCAACCCTCTCAACCTCAAAATCCAAACCCACAACTTTCATTACCATTTTGACAAAAGCCAAAAGCCAAAATCACAGCCTGTTTACAACATAGAAGGGCAAAATTTCCAAACGTACATGATAACTCCATTAGATATAAACAATGTCCAACTTAGATCTGGTAAAGTATTGGAAAAGAAGTCACCATCTGTTGTTTTCCAAGAATCTGAGAAGGATGATCTCTTTGAGAAAGAGACATCTCTTCATCAAGAGGAAAATACTAAAAAATAAACCACCCCTATACATTGTGATGATACTCCAATAAACTCAACTCCCATTATAGAACAACCTTCAGTTTATGTTCAAAATCCACCTTTTCCTAAAAGATTGAAAATAGACAAAGGGGTAGTAAAACAAATTGTGTTTCCTGATTACGATATTATAGATATACTGAAGAATGTTTGTATAAAAATTCCTTTGTTACAATCTATCAAATAAATACCAATATTTGCAAAGACAATCAGGGACTAAAGTATTAAAAAACTAGGAAGAAAAAGAAAACAAGTTAAAAGAATCTAGTTAGTTGGGAAAATTGTAGATATCATGATGGGAAAAAAAACAGTTTAAAAATATCTAGATCTAGGAAGTCCCACCATGAAAACACACATTAATGGTATTGAGATTCCAAATACATTGATTGATTTAGGAGCAAATATAAATATCATGAGTAAACAAACTATGAATTAATTGAAACTTCATAATATTGAATATACATCTACACTATTGCAATTAGCAAATAGATTTGCCATCAAACATGATGGTGTGTTAGAAGATGTATTTGTATCCTTAGATTATTGGGAATACCCTGTTGACTTCATGATCTTGACATCCAAGAATAATCTAGGAGAACACCCATTGATTCTAGATAGACCATGGTTAGCTATAGCTAATGCTTTTATAAGTTGTAGATTTGGTGATATGTTTATCTTTGATGGAAGTTTGACAAAGAAATTCACATTATATCCTCCTAAAAAAGCAAAAATAGAAGTAGAAAGTGAAGTATGGATAAATGATGATAATAAAAAAATTGACATACAACCAATTTTTCTACTTAACAAATAGATGAAGAAGATCGGATTTTAAATTTAATGGAAAATAATAAATCTTCCTCATATTTTGATTGAAATCAAAGTTTTCAAGAACAATTTAATATTGAATATCCATCATCTCTTCAAATGGCTTTACATTCTATGGAGAAATTTGGCAGTGCTTTAATAGACAATTTTCCAAGGAAAACTTTGAATATTAATGATAATCTGGAAGAATCTCAAAAGAAAGAACTAGTGAATATGTTACAAAAACATTCCTCTGCTTATGCATGGGAATACATTGATATCAAAGGAATTTATCCTAACACTTGTATTCATCATATTTATATTGAAGGAAATTCCATACCAATTTGACAACCCCATAGGAGGATGAATCCAAACCTAAGGGAAATTGTTAAAGAAGAACTACAAAAATTGTTAAATGTGAATTTCATTTATCCAATATTAGACAACCAGTGGATCTCACCATTTTCAATTATTCCTAAAAATAATGGAAAATGGAGAGTATGCACTAATTATAGGCAATTGAATAAAGCTACTTTAAAAGATCATTTTCCACTTCCTTTTATAGATCAAGTCCTTGATACATTGGCAGGGAAAACATATTTTTCATTCTTGGATCGTTTTAGTGGATATAACCAAATCCAAGTAGCTCCGAAAGATCAAAATAAAACAACCTTTAAATGTCTATGGGGAACTTATTCTTATCGAGTACTTCCTTTTGGGTTATGTAATGCACTTGCAACATTCCAAAGGGTAGTTTTAGGTATTTTTTCTGATCTAATTCATGATTGTGTGGAATTTTATATGGATGATTTTACTGTCTATGGAAACTCTTTCGAATAAGCTCTTAAAAAATTCAAAAAATTTCTCATTAGGTGTAAAGAAGAAAATCTCTCATTAAGCTATGAAAAATGTTTTATGATGTTCACTAAGGGAATTGTTTTAGGCCACCATATTTCAAGAAATGGAATCAAAGTTGATGCATCTATGGTATAAGTCATTTCTAAATTATTAGTTCCTACTTGTCAAAGGGATGCTAGAAGTTTTCATGGTTTTACTGGCTATTATAGAAGATTTACAGAAAACTTTATGAAGATAGCCTCTCCACTTTTCACATTGCTTACAAAAGATTGTGAATTCATCTGGAATTTTGTCTGTTAGAAAGCCTTTGAAACATTGAAAGAAAAGATTTCTGAAGAACCCATTTTGAGAGGACCAAACTAGAAACTACCTTTTCACATTTCAACTGATGCCTTGGATACAAATTTAGGAGTTGTATATGGACAGAAAGATTTAACTCCTTATGCCATTTACTATACAAGAAAAAATTTGACCCCTGCAGAGTTGAATTACATTGTAACAGAAAATGAGTTTTTAATTGTGGTGCATGCCATCAATAAATTCATACATTATATCACTGGTTATGAAACATTAATTCACACAGATCATTTTGCAATTGGATATTTTTTTAGTGGATACAACACTTCCCTCCAAAAATTTTCCTTAGCTTTGTTTTGGAGCCACCCTACCAACCTTTCACAGCAGAATGTCTTGACGTGTAAAGTACACAAGCTTCAGTGATTTTCTTGCTGAATGACAGCCTGTCCATCAAAGCTTGTTGCATTCCCCTCATAGGTTGTTTCTTTGCACTTGGTCTAGCTGCATGCTGAGAAGCTCCCTCAATAAATTGCGCAATTCTGGAAGGCAACCAACCTTCCCTCCAGAAATTGCACACTTCTGTCTGGTAGCCTGCTAGGCTCCAGAATTGCGCAAATATGCTTGTCACTGTTCACTGATAAAATTGCGAAATTCCTCCTAGTAGGGCTGCTCAGCCGAGAAATTGCGCAATTATGGGCAGCAGTCAGCTGCTCTGCCCATAAATTGTGAAATCCCTCTAAGCAGCTAGCCCATCTCCCTCCCATAAATGTGCATTTTTTTCCCTCAACTGAGCATATTGTTGCATGTCTAATTTGGTTGATCGGATCTACCCAGGACCAAGAAAACTTGACTTGAATGCATGGCCTACTTTTTCTCAGAATAGAAAAAGGCAACATGCAAAAAGCATCCCTAGATTTTAGGGAGCTATTTTTAGCAGCTGGAGGTTACATGCAAAGATCGCCTTAGAATATTTCCTCCAAGTGTCGATTTTTCCTAGATTTGTGGTATGCGCATCACAAGCCTCAAAATTGTTTATTCTACACTTCAGAGCTCACTCATTCACATCGATCTTGGAGCTCTGACATCCCACAACACATATAGGAGTCTTCGACACATCCAGCTCAGCTATTCACAGGTAAGTCGGCTTAACTTGTCTTTTGCAGCATTTATGTTTCTTTTTGTGTTTTGGCTTGTGTGAGTGTTGTTTTCTTGATTTCTATGAATGCTTGTTGTCATTTACATGCATACTAGCTTGTACTAGCACCGTTTCAGTTTTTGTTAGCATCTCACTGTTGTCGCATGCATGAAACTGTTTTGCATGAACAGTTGTCTATTCGGCGACTCGCTTCACCCACATGCATGTTGTTTCATTTTCTAAATCTTTCATTCACTGTTTGCATGCAATATCATTCACTCCTTCTTACACTTAGTATCGTCATGCATTCACTTTCACATGTGCTTTCAGTTGCCCGTCAGCCGGTCTGGGCAGTCTTGGCCCAGACTTTTCCTCACCAAGACAGCATTGCTCAATCCTTAGAGGGAAGGATCTATCTTCCTCTTAGAAAATGTGTATTTCTACCCAGTAACTATCCTCTAGTCTTGCATTGTGCAATTCTAAGGGACAGTGCCTACTGGCCCAGAAAATTGTGTAATGCAGTCACCGGGCCTACAACCACTGTCAGCTGAAATTGCACATTGCACAATTCTAGCAGCCAACAGACCAGCCTGGATTGTGCATTGCACAATTCCAGCAGCCAGCCAACCTCCCCAGATAGCCTAGACTTCCTTTTACATAGTTCTGGTAGCCAGTCTCCCAGCCTCCTAGATGAAATGGCAAAAGGTCAATGATGCATTTGCAGAAACATTTGGGGAAGACCTCAAAGACTGCCAAGTCTATGTGAACTTCCACAAGTCTGGCTTGTACCGGATTACATGCAGATATCTTGTTCTCCCATGCACGAACATGATACATTGGATTGTCTCACACACTGATCCTGAGACGATGACATTGAGCAATGTTAGTGAGATGGAGGTTGCTACCTTCAAGGCACATGATTATGAGGTGATATATCAAATGTTGAAGCCCGTGATCATCATGGAGACTCCCTTCACCATACCCAGCAACAATGCCAACTCTAGAGACATTTTGAAGAACTGGATGAAGGAGCCGACCAAATTCAGGATGACACCCAACTAGGTCTACAAGACGAAGATACTGCGGAAGGCATATCAATATTTGGTCATCTTTGCATGTCGATTGTATGGCTAAGAAAGCATGGAAACCTTCCCACAGGGTTGGGTGATCGCATTGGACCAACTGGCCAGAGAAGTCAAAGAATGAAATTGGTCCAACATGTTTGCTCATCCGCTGAAGGAATAGGTAACAAGGGCTCGAAAACCGCCCAAAGGTATGCAAGCATAAATCTACATGGCCACTTACATCTTGGATGTAATCTGTGCCCATCAGGAGTTCCTGGGCTTGAAGTGGGCATATGCACTGGTAGAGACTACTATGAACACTTATTGTAAGATGTTGTCTGAATGCAGCATCAGAGGAGTTATCACACAACTATCCGATCATTTTGTCACCCCAATTTACAAGATGATATTCAAATAGGACCCACCCTCCATGTTAAAGGCAGCACTGGAGGCACTGATTGACATAGCTGATTGGTATGCCCCACCGTCCGACACCTTCATATGGATGTACAATGTGGAGAAGCCTACACATGTTCTACCAAAGTTTGCCTTGGACAAGCTCGTCATGCAAGAAGTATCATATCACATCTTGGCAGGATTGAAAACTAGGCTGCACCGGAAGAAGAAGGCACCTTGGCCTACTCTTCCATTATGGATTGAGTTATACGTGATATTGAGTTTCAAGCACACAGATGTCGAAGAAGAGCAGATGAAGAAGTATCCATTTGACCTTCGAAGTTACAATTCGTATGACCCGCATTGTCTTTTGAAAGATCATTGCGTGAGAGTACAATTCAACTAGGTCCATGGGGCATGTCATTGGGCAAAGGAAGACCCATGGAGATATTGTTACAACTCCTCTAGACTCAATGAACTAGTTGGCCTCGTGTGGAATGGATAGTGAAGAAACATGAAAAAACATCTCGAAGAGCACCAAAATCAGCAACAACAGCAGAGGTGAACATTCCAGTGCGTGAAAAGGGCAAGAGAAAGATTGTCAAGTGCATGGAGGAAGAACAAAGCTGCAAGTCCGAGCAGACCCACTTGTGCAGAAAGCATCTTTGGCCATAGAGGCAAAGAGGCAACAACACAAAAAGAGAAATGTGCAAAGGTAGAGAGAGAAACAGAGAATGGAGGAAACAAAGAAGGAGTTGAATGAGTTGAAGGAGTAATTCCGAAAGGAACATGAGCTACACAGAGAGGAGAAGAAAGTGCAACAGGAACAGGTACAATGGGGGGCACAACTTGTACAAAAAAATGAAACTGGCATATACAGGTGGTAGACTCATCAAAACAACTCGCATTAGGCAGACAAGTTGAACCACCGCAGGAGCAAGACTTCGCTCAGGAGATAGAGCAAGCACTTGAATAGATGGATACGGATATGGAGCAACAAGAGTTAGAGGAAGACATCAACCTCATGCCTCATCACCAAGAGGTCGATCCACCAACTTCACCGTGTCCAGAAGAGGAGCAAGTCCCAAGTGACCAAGGAGACATAGAAATCCTTAGAGACAATTGGGAGGAGGAGATGCACAACATCTCATTCGACGAGTCTCAACATAGATTTGCGCAAACTCGTAGAGTGTCAACTCTGGATGATCATACATCTCATGCATATTTAGAGGAAAGAGTGATCATGTTTGACATGCATAAACATCCAACAACAATAGCCGATTCTATGAGAGCATATGCTGGAGCCACTAGCTCGAGTGTTCGCCTCCTGATAGCTGAGAACGAATGAATGGCGAAGGATCTATAGATGGCCAAATAGAGAGGAGAATTGGTTACAACATCTGCACAAGAAGAATTGAATAAGTAAATACTAGATGAAGTATTGTCCCTTGACACAGTCATGCAGCCATTGTATTCTAAGTTTGGTACCGTGCATAAGGCAATCGCCCATCTCAACGAAGCACGTATCCTATTGAATGTGCATGTTGTTGTTGATTACATGAAAACATGGACGATGAGATACAAGGGGTCCCCTCTTCACTTACCTAATATGATGAAGACCAGAGCAGTTGAGTTGAAGGCAAGCATCCGTAGTTAGATATGAAACTATGAAGATCTCCCACAGCTCATCACTAGTCTACAGGCTTCCCATGCATGTGTATTCAAGAGTATGGATGTTGTTGTGCGTGCACATGCGATCCCATATATTGGGACACTCACCTAGGCGAAGACAAAGGCACAGGTCCAACTAGAGCTTGACTCATACTTTGACGAGTTGACGTGCATAAGCACCAACCCAGACTTGTCCATCAGTGCATACACCATGCACAGGTATGTTGTTGGTACGGCCGCACTCAAGACAATGATGCACATGCTATCAAATGAGCTGGACAGAGGAGCCCGAGTAGTGTACCCAGATGCTATGAACGCAAGAGTTAGGTTCCATAAAGATGTCAGCTTAGAGTACACAGACACCATCTCGGACTATCGATCTTAGCATCAATTCGCTATTGTCGACCATCGTGAGGATGTCGAAGAGCTGGTATTCCAATAGTTGTCTGAGTCATAGTGATGTCTTGCATGGCTTGCTCAAGCCATTTTGTCACACATGGGTACATGTGCATTGTAATGTAATGTCTTTTCAAGTGTAAGTTCAAGTGTTGATAGTTGGATGTAACATTCATAGAGTAGATGAAGAGTCATGAGGGTAGATGAACTATCACAAAGGGGAATGTCAAGGGCCACCCCACCCTTTGCTATAAATAGTACCTCATAACTCATTGTAATGGATTTTGGTCATCCAAGCTTTTGATAAGACTATCGTAGAGTGAGCTTGGACAATATTGTAACATGCCTTGGCTTCTCCATTGTGCAGAGCTAGTATATCTCTTTGGAGGAGCAAGCAGTTGTGGCTGTAACATTTCGCTGTCAAAATTAGTGGTTGGACATGGATGTATTGTATAACTGGAACTTACACTTCTTAATATAACATAGCCAACACATTTCATGCATATGTTGTACTTTATTTCAACTATCTTGAGTACTCTAAATAATATATGTATATGTTTTCTTACGCATGCATGTGTGGCTTTCTGTATATGTATGTACGTATCTTTCTGAAATGTGTTTTCGGTTTAACCATCACTTTGGATTGCTAGCTAACTTGCCTTCCATGTTGTGATGCATCTTTGCTCGTGTGTTCCCTTCTTAACTACGTGCTATCATAGGTTCCAAGGGGCGCACTCACCTCACCCTCTGTGTGTTAGAATTGATCATGCACCTTCCTTGACTTACCGCATATGTCACACCCTTGCTGCCAACAGGGACATCTTACTTGCTTCTATGCGAAACCGCAGTCAAGGCATTACCATACGAGCCACTGTTGGGAATCCTACACCAAATGGTTTGAGGTCTAATTGGGACTTCTTACCAGGGAGATCCCCTGACATGTTGGCAGGTCCAGCACGGTCAACATTTCTGGTGCTAGAAGGAGGGCCAGATGACAAGTTGTATCCTCTCATCCTATTTTGAACCTTTGCATATCTATCATGGAGTCTTGCACTCTTCTCCCTCCACGATGTTTTTCGCATTTCTAATTTGTCACCATCACAAGGGAGTTCTTTGATCTCTTGTCCACATACACGTATGATGGTGAAGGTGAAGTGGCTTGGCCTGAGTTCTTACATGACATCCTTACCTTGCTTCACAAGGAAGATGGATGTTCTAACGAGTAGGCCAGTCTACTGCTTGTATACAC
Organism: Pinus taeda; assembly: GCA_000404065.3. Taxonomy (NCBI): domain Eukaryota; kingdom Viridiplantae; phylum Streptophyta; class Pinopsida; order Pinales; family Pinaceae; genus Pinus; species Pinus taeda. Next base: position 14,576 of record APFE031582507.1, read on the forward strand.
ACATTGTGAATCTCGACATCGATGGCTATGAAGCCTATCAGCTGATAGCGTGCACTCACTTGAGAACTTCTGTGATCTCATTGAAGACACTTTCTATCATTTTGATCTAGAAAATCTTGACCAAAAACTGCTACAACAATGGAAGACTCCTCATGAATCACCTATGGATTTTTGGTAGTGCTTCCGTGATTTGCAGTTTCAACCTTTGAAGAGCCAGATGAAATTTTTCTATCTTTGGGATAGATTTGAGTATTGTCTTAAGAAATCTTCCCATCCTAAGAAGAAGTTTGAACTCACGCCTCGCTCAACATTCTTCAGTGATGGAGCTACGCAATCACAGACAGATATGGTCACTGTCACAAGTGACTGTTCGTCATCCCCTCATCAAATAGCTCCACCACTACAAAGTCATGTGGGATATCATGCTCACACATCTGTTCAGCTGTCACATCGTTCCAACATCACTCCGCTTAATTTTCACGCAGATTTGGTTGTGAGTCCATCAAGTTGTCATATGCATTTTGTACCACAACCTCCATCTTCGTACTCGAATGATCCTCTAGATGATATTGTCTTGTGTACTTCCATTCCAGACTCTACACTTTTTGTGAACAAGGATCAAGCCATCGACATAGTTGGTTTTTCATAACCAACATGTGTCGTCATTCATGAAGACTCAATATGACTAGGAGCTTGAGAATCAACACTCGACGAAGGATGACTCCCTTCTGTCTGAGCCCCCTCTGTTATTTCCTTACATCTTTGGTGAACCTTCCATCCATGATTCGCATGTGTATCTTCATCTACGGATGCACCCATTGTTAATCATGCGCAGGATACATCGGATGTGAGTCCATCATCCAACAACGGAGAGGATAAATTATTCATTGAAAATCCACTTGACCTTTCATCTGCCTTTTTTGGAAACACAGAGGATGAATTTGTGCACTTCTCTTCTACCCCTATGTTTGATTTATCAAATCATGAGTGTAGTTTTTAACCCCGTACAGAAATTACCTGCATACGAATTCTAAATCACAGGAAAAATAAAAATGCGAGAGCATAACACATAAAACACATATACACAGAGATTTCCCACTGGATCTCAAAACCGGGACTAGCAGCTTGATTTTTCATTATGTTCCTTTCAATGTACAATACATATTTATACATGCCGAAGCATCCAATACCATGGACCAAAAACCATTGCATCCAAAACCATGGACCGAAAA